>CAOKZL010001707.1:0-300497 GCA_948472985.1 Iguana delicatissima | reverse complement strand
ATTTTTTTTTTTTGGGGAAAAATTCCCCCAAAAACAAATTTGGGGGGGGTTTTTGGGGGGGGAAAAAAAAAGGGGGGGGGGGGGGGAAAAATTTTGGGGGGGGCCCCCAAGGGGGGGGGGGGGCCCCCCCAAAGGGGGGAAGAAAAAGGGGCAGAAAGGGAACCCCCCCCCAAAAAGGGGGTTAACCGGCCCCCTTTCCATTTTTTTTCCCCCCCCCCCGGGGGGGCCCCCGGAAAACCCCCCAAAACCCCCCGGGGGGGGGGGGGGTTTTTTTTTTTTAAAAATTTTTTTCCCTTTAAAATTTTTGGGGGGTTCCCCCCAATTCCCCCCCCAAAAAAATTTTTTTTTAAATTTCCCCCCCGGGGGGTTTTTTTCCCCCAATTTGGGGGCCAAACCCGGCCCCCCCCTTTTTTTTTTCCCCCTTTTTTTCCCTTTTTTGGAGGGGGGGGGGGGAAAAAATTTTTTCCTTTTCGGGGGGGGGGCCCCCTTTTTAATTTTTTCCCCCCCGGGGTTTTTTGGGCCCCCCTTTTGGGGGGAATTTCCCCGGGCCCCGCGGGGAAAAAAATTCCCAAAAAAAATTTGGGGGGGGGCCCCCCCGGGGGGGCCCCTTTTTTGGGGGAAAGAAAAAACCCCCCCAAAAAAAAATTCCCCCCCAACCCCCCAAAAAAGAAGAAAAAAAAAAAACCCCCCCCAAAATTTTGGGAAAAAAGGGGGGGAATTTGGGGGGTTTTTTTTGGGGGGGGTTTTTTTTTTTTAAAACCAAAGGGGGTTGGAAAAGGGTTTTTTGGGGGGGTTTTTCCCCCCCCCTTTTTTTTAAAAAGCCCCCCAAAAAATTTCCCCAACCAACCCGTAAAAAAACCCCCTGTTTAAGTTTCCCGGGTCACCCCAAAAAAAAAAACCCCCCCCGGCCCCCCGGGGGGGGGGAAAAAGGGCCCCCCCCCCCCTTTTTCCCGGGGGCCCCCCCCCCCCGGGGCCCCTTTTTGGGGCCCCCGGGGCCCCCCTTTTTCCCCCCCCCTTTTTTTTCCCCCCCCTTTTTTGTTTTTTGGGGGTTTTTTTTTTTGGGGGGTTTGCTTTTTTTAAAAAAATTTTTTTGGGGTTTTTTTAAATTTTTGCCCCCCGGGGGGAAAAACCTTTTTTTTTAAAATTTTGGGGACGGGACCCCCAAAAAAATTCCCAAAAAAAAAAAATTTTCCCCCTTTTTTTTTTTTGGGGGGCCTTTTTTTTCCCCCCTTTTGGGGGGAAAAAACCCCTTTTTGGATTTTTTTCCCCCGGCCGGGCCTTTAATTTTTTTCCCCCCAAACCTGGGAAAGGGGGTTTCCCGGGGGAAAAGGTTTTTCCCCCCCCCCTTTTTTTTTCCCCCTTTTTTTCCCCGGAAAATTTTTTTTAAAAACGCCGTGACAGTTTGGTGGTCCTCTGATGTGAAACCTTGGGGAAGCACCTTCAGCTGGGCATCTCCACGGTGGCTGAGATAGTCATAGAGGTGTGCCTTGCCATTGAGCATGTGCTGCTGAGACCCACTGTTGCCTCGGCAACTTTTGGAGGGTGGATGCTTCCTGGAGAAAATCATCGCCCCACACAACATCGCGTGCTCAGGAACACCCTCCCTGCCTCGAGATCCCTTGGCTGACACTCCCTCAGCCTCGCCGAGGCACCCCCCCTCCCCAAGCTCTCTGGGGCAGGGTGAGAACGTGCAGTCTTCCCGGACATGCCTCTCACTGCTCTCTCCGGGTGCCCGCGTTTCCCCTTGCTGCAGCTCTGTGTCCCCTGCTCCCTCACGCTCTGCGTGCTCAGGAACACCTGCCCTGCCCTGCCTTGGGATCCCTGGCCACCCACTTTCCTCCCACTTCCCTTTGTCCCCTTGCCTCCTACCAGCTGTAGGATCCATTGGTGGGCACTCTTGTGCTGGTAGAGGCATGCATTACTTCTTAGTAAAGCAGTGCAATGCAGGTGCTGCTTCATTGCGGTGAGTGATTTCTCTGTTCCCGCCTCTGTAGGTCATGGATGCCTTTGTCGGGATGGAATCCCCGCAATGCCTGTGGGACTGTGGATGGCACCCACATACCAGTGAGGCCTCCCCAAAGGAAGAGGGGAGGAGTTTGTGAATAGGAAGAGCTCCTTCTCCATCCTCCTTCAGGGGATGGTTGACCATGAAGGCAAATTTCAGGACATCGTGCTTGGATACATGGGAAGAACGTATGATGCATTTGTCTTCTGGAACTCTGCCCTGAACCGGGCCATGGAGGCTGGCCAGTTTGTGCCAGGCAACCCGACCTCCGTCATTGGCGATGTTGCCGTTGGGCCCATGATCCTGGGAATGCCGCATACCCACTTTCTCGGTGGTTGATGAAGCCCTATGGAGGAAGGTTGGACCCCTGGAAGATGGCTTTCAACAAGGTTTTGACTGATACAGAGCATGGTGGAGCAGTGTCCTTGGAAGAGCTCAAGGCGTGATGGAGCTCCTATCCGCTCCGTTGACAGTGTCAAGAGGATAATTTTCTCCCGGTCGTTACTGCCTCGTTGTTCTGCACCAAGTATTCTGATGTAGAGGGCCACAGCCTAATTCCGGACCTTGCCCCCCACCACCTGGATCTGCCGAGTCTCATCTGTGGACTGCATTGATGCCTGGGACGGAGGTGGGGAGGTCGTGTGTTGGGGTGAGGCACTTGGCATCGCTAGTGAGAATGAGTAGAGGTGGCGGCGTCCCTCCCACACTGGTCAGTCGTGAGGGAGACGCGGTGTTTCCTGTCAGCTGTTGTTTTTTGCATGTGCACTTTTCCTGCCCCATTTGGGATAGTGTTTTATAGTGGTGCCAGAATACAAAACTGTAATAAACTTGCAGCAGTTTTCTAGGTTTATTTATTTGCTGATCAATTGCTTTGGAGAACTTTTCTCCCATTGTCATGAGGTTGTATTTCGCACACATGCAACAGTAAGACTGACTAACAAGATTGGCTGTGATCATCCCTTTCTTGTTTACAAAAGCTAATCAAACTGGTAAGAGAAAAAAAATGATATACTGGAAAGAGTATTACACCATAGGTGAGGATTGATCTCACAGTGTAACTATTGCCTAGGGACTATAATGTTGTACTGCTTTCTTGGCCTGTGAACCTTTTCCCCGTCCACCTGTTTGATGGGACTCTTGAGAGGTGGCTTCCTGGTCAATGCCTCGGCTATTATCAGCCACTGGTTCTTGGGCATCTGAAGGGGGAGCACCCCCTCAAGGAGGAGCCAGACACTAATTGTGTGAGCGATGTGGCGTACAGGTCCAGGAGGGAGATCATTCTCCAGCAGTCCTCGGCAGTAGCCGTTTCTTGCGAAAAGTCTCTCCATGTACATGTTTTCTCTCGGATACAATCTTCCCCAGTCTCACACAGAAGCAACTGCCACAGCAGTGAGGCCTCCACTTTGAGCCTCAACCTTGACATCCGTATCCTGGTTCTTGGAGAAATGCCTCCCTGGTGATTAGCCACCAGGGCGTGCTTGGTGTTCCATTTGTTGTTCCACCTAGAGTAGTATGAGTCCACAGTAAGCTGGGCAGAAGGTGAGACACGTAGCATTCATTCCTCCCAAGGAAGCAACGAATGCCTCTACACTCTCCACAAAGGTTGGCACATTAACCACTGTGCAAAACACTGGAGGGGAGAGTGATTCCACTAGCCTTGTCCGTTGGTGTGTTCTCCAGGATCTAAGAGCTTTATCAGAGATGGGGCTACAGTAGATTTCCCTCATCAGCTAAAAAGAGGTAGTTGGCGGCCATGTGTGTCAAATCTTTCTTAAGCCACCATGATGGCAGCACACATTGGGCGGTGCTGGACCCTGAAGGGAGTTGCACGAGATGGCATGCCGCTATCACAGTGTCCGGCTCCCTCTGTGCTGTGGCCGGTGCCGTTGTGTCCCACGCTCTTGATCTCAATATTGGCCCACCGCAAGCCCAACGCGGTAGTATGGAAGGTCCATTATCCTACTGTACACGTGTGCTTGCAGCACTATGTGTGCTATGGGAGGTTCCATCCTGCCCACCACCGAGCATTCCTCATCAATCCCTGTTCACATAAATAAGTCATTCTTGGTCTCTGCTTCTGCAAGCGAACAGGTACTGGCGTGCTCAAAATGACAGCCACACAGTTTTGAGAAACAATGTTGGGGGGCGTGTGCCTTGACGTTACAGAACCAGTCATTCAGTATTTGTCTGAAGCAAGGGGGGATGGCACAGTTTCCATGCCTGGGCCCAAAGGAGGACAAGGAATTCGCCGGGTACCACAACCTCTTATTTTCAATGATTTTTGAGTATTACTGCAGAGGAGTAAATCTCCAATTACAGAGGGATCACACTCAGGGGTGGTGGGCAGGAAGGAATACAGTCGACATGCAACTACTGTCCCCAAAAATACGAAGAGTAGGCCAAGCTGGAGGACACCAGGAGTACTGTGCCCTTGGGAAATGGAGGGGCGTCCTCCAGGGGAACATGGGCACTCCAGATGTTGTCAGCCAGCCCATGTGCAACAGAGAAAAGCATTGCATCATGAAAGGCACTTCTGGTCACAAATCCTGCAGTACCTTCCTTCCTTTCCTAGCCATGTCTGCAGGTACAGGTTTCCCTTCCTAACTGTGCATCTTGATGGGAAAAGTTTCCCAGCACCAATGCACAATTTGCTCTGCGCAACTGCACCATTACATCACAAGGAAGCCCACAGGTAAAACTTATTTTTTTTGTGCACACCCAGGATTACCTGAGGTTTCATCATCGGAAGATAATGTTGGACTTCCCGCAAACAGGTCCTGGCTTTGCTGTGAAAGACCCATTTCTGTATCTGGAAAAAAATTGGGAAAGGCATTTAGAACAGTGAAATGCAAATAGAAAGTGAGAGGGAGGGCCACCCATGCGTGTGCAATTGCCGTAGCTTCCAGCGCCGGATTGGGCCCATCCATGGCTTGCCTTGGTGTCCTCTGCAACCTGCAAGCTCCGCACCAGTCTTGGAGGGTTTGCGCTCGCGTCGCCCCCCAGGATCCGGGACAGCTCCGCGTAATATGGGCACGTTGCTTTTCTGTCCTGTGCGTGTAGTGGCAACCACATTGCGGTGGTGAAGCGCACATCTGTAGTTTTGTCCGGCACTCTCGGCAGTGCACTTGTGCCCGTGCCTGTTCATTTCCCTGGCTATTTCAGCAAAAATCTCAAAATTCCTGTGGGACTGACAGAGGTTGCGCTTGATACTTCTGCTCCCCAAACGTCCAGAAGGTCTCTGATCTCTGCGGGGCACCATGCAACCCCCCTCCCTTTGGACAGTCTGTAATGTTGAAAGTACCCGCCTCAAGGCTTGATCCACTGGCCTGTGATGAGCACATGCCTTCCATCCGTTCAGATCCACTTCCTCCCCGCTCGGAAAACTTTCTCTGCCCTCCACCAGGCACCTCCCAACAAAACCCTCTGTTTTGAAGTTAGAGAAAAGTAATGGCTGCTTCCTGTCTCAGCTGTTACAGCCATGAGACATAATCGCGCATGCGCAGTTTGGTGCATCGTGGACAGACTATGTACCAACTTACCCTATGTGTGTGGGAGCTCACAGGTGTGTGCATGCATTTGTGTCTGTATATAAAAGTATGAGTGTGGTTAATGTATTATAGTTTTTTTTGTGGACATCTCAATTGGATTGGTGGAGGCCTTCTTTATTATTAAGCAATTGGTTTTTTTTTGCTAACTGGTACGGTTGGTCTTTGTTAACAGAAATAAAAGCACTCTTACCAATCGAATTGAAATAATGTCCAAAAAAATTATAAGGCACCCAGCTCCACTCAAAACTTTCATACACACAAAATGCATGCAGTACCTCAGCTCTCCTATAGGGGTAAGCGGCACAGTCTGTCCACGATGCACCAAACTGCGCATGCGCGATAATGCGACCACTGGCTGGTAAAGTCACCCGCGAAAGCAGGAAGCAGCCATTCTTGCTCTGGAACTTCAAAACAGAGGGTTTTGTTGTGAGGTGCCTGGTGAAAAGACGAGTTTCCGAGCGGGGAGGAAGTGGATAAAGGATGGAAGGCATGTGTGGTAGGGCCAGTGGATGAGAGCCTTGGCAGAAGTTGGGTAGCTCAAGAAGTTTTGTCCAAAGGGAGGGGGTGGCTGGTGCCCCTCGAGATCAGAGACCTTAGAACATGGGGGGAACAAGAAGTATGAGCGCAACCTCTGTGAGTCCCACAATTCTGAGATTTTTGCTGAAATAGCCAGGGAAATCAACAGGCACGGGCACAAGTGCACTGCCGAAGAGTGCCGGACAAAAACTAAGAGAATGCGCCTTGACTACCGCAATGTGGTTGCCACTAACATGCAGACAGGGCAGAGAAAGTAACGTGCCCATCTACGCGGAGCTGTGCCGGATCCTGGGGGGCAAGAGAGACGGCAAACCCTCCAAGACTCGTGCGGACTTGCAGGTTGCAGAGGACACCAGGCAAGCCATGGATGGGCCCAATCCGGCGCCTGGAAGCTACGGCAATTGCACACGCACGGGCGGCCCTCCACTCTTCATTTGCATTTCACTGTTCTTAAATGCCTTTCCCAATTTTTTCCAGATACAGAAATGGGTCTTTCACAGCAAAGCCAGGAGCCTGTTTGCGGGAAGTAGGTAGGGATGACAAAGTGCTGGGTGATCCTGGGTGTGCACAAAAAAAATAAGTTTTACCTGTGGGCTTCCTTGTGATGTAATGGTGCAGTTGCGCAGAGCAAATTGTGCATTGGTGCTGGGAAACTTTTCCCATCAAGATGTACCAGCACAGTTAGGAAGGGAAACCTGGCCTGGCTACATGGCTAGGAAAGGAAGAGAAGGTGTGCAGGAATTGTGACCAGAAGTGCCTTTCATGATGCAATGCTTTTCTGTTGCACATGGGCTGGCTGACAACATCTGCAGTGCCCATGTTCCCCCTCGCCAGGCGCCTTCCCTATTTCCCAAGGGACAGTACTCCTGGTGTCCTCCAGCTTGGCCTCACTTTTTCTATTTAGGAAAGCAAGCGCATGTTGAGACTGTATTCCTTATTGCCCACCACCCCTCGAGTGTGATCCCTCTGTAATTGGAGATTTACTCCTCTGCAGTAATACTCAAAAATCATTGAAAATAAGAGGTTGTGGTACCCGCGAATTTATTGTCCTCCTTTGGGGCCCAGTGTGCATATGCCCCTTGCTTCAGACAAATACTGAATGACTGGTTCTGTAACGTCAAGGCACACGCCCCCCTCAATATTGTTCTGGGAAAAATGGTGTGGCTGTCATTTTGAGCACGCCAGTACCTGTTCGCTTGCAGAAGCAGAGACCAAGTAATGACTTATTTATGTGAACAGGGATTGATGAGGAATCTCGGTGGTGGGCAGGATGGCAACCTCCAGAGCACATAGTGCTGGCAGCACGTGTACAGGTAGGAGGCACAACTGCACTTTTGACTTACCGCGTTGCAGCGTTGTGGCAGTTGTGAGATCAGTAGTGAACATATGTGTATCTGTGGACATACAAAGAGGGAGCCGTGCATGGGTGCGTGGGCATGTCATCCAGCTGAGCTCAGGTCCAGCACCGCCCAATGTGTGCTGCCACGACTGCGGGGTGGTGTGAACAAAGATTTGACAACACTGCTCCAACTACTCCTTTTGTTCTCACCAAGGGAATGATGATGGCAGCTCCACGCCATACCCCACAAACCCTCAAGATCCTGGAGTAGCAGCACCAACGGACAAGGTGAGTGGGGATAGCTTGCCCTTTTAGTGTTTTGCACATGGTGATGTTGCCAGGTTTGTGGGAGATGTAGAGGCATTCGTTCTTTCCTTGGGGAGATGAATGCTAGTGTCTACTCGCCCAGCTTACTGTGGGACTCATACTACTCTCTAGGTGGAACAACAAATGGAACACCAAGCACGCCTGGTGGGCCAATCACAGGTGGCATTTATTACAGGGGCCAGGGATTGAATATCAAGGTTGAGGCTCAAATGCAAAAGC
Organism: Iguana delicatissima; assembly: GCA_948472985.1. Lineage (NCBI taxonomy): Eukaryota > Metazoa > Chordata > Lepidosauria > Squamata > Iguanidae > Iguana > Iguana delicatissima. The sequence continues at coordinate 292,522 of CAOKZL010001707.1, read as the reverse complement.
GACGCCCACGCTTCTGTAGGACTCGTGTATCCGAGAGCAATATGTACATGGAGAGACTTTCCGGCAAGAAACGGCTATGGCAGCTGGAGCCACCAGAAATGATCTCCCCTCCTGGACCTGTACGCCACATCGCTCACACGATTCATGTCTGGCCTCCCTCGCAGGGATACTGCCCCTTCAGACGCCCAAGAACCAGTGGCTGATAATAGCCGAGGCATTGACAGGAAGCCACCTCTCAAGAGTCCCATCAAACAGGTGGCGGGGAAAAGGTTCACAGGCCAAGAAAGCAGTACAACATTATAGTCCCTAGGCAATAGTTACACTGGTGAGATTAATCTCACCTATGGTGTAATACTCTTTCCAGTATATCATTTTTTTTCTCTTACCAGTTTGATTAGCTTTTGTACAAGTAAAAGGGTTATCACAGCCAATCTTGTTAGTCAGTCTTACTGTTGCATGTGTGCGAAATACAACCTCATGACAATGGGAGGAAAGTTTTAAAGCAATTTATTAGGAAAGCAGTGTCTGGCAAAATCTTAGTCGTACTACAGTTTTGGAATTTTGGGGTCACCAGGAAAGCCCTGCACCGAAATGGGCAGGAAAAGTGCACAGGCAAAAAACAACAGCTGACAGGAAACACCACGTCTCCCTCACGACTGACCAGTGTGGGAGGGGGCGCCGCCACCTCTACTCATTCTCACTAGCGATTAGTGTGGCGATGGCACCCCTAACACGTTCACCTTCCCCTGATCCTCCGTCCAGAGGCACGAGCGCGGCAGTCCACAGATGTACTTGGCAGATCCAGTGGTGGTGGGGGGGCAAGGTGGCGGGTTGGGCTGTGGCCCTTCAAGTTCACAAATGTTGTGCAGAACAACGCAGGCAGTAACAACCGGGAGAAAATTATCCTCTGACACTGTCAACGAGGTAAGGTCCCATCACGCTGAGCTCAAAGGCACGCTCCACGACGTTCCTGCACCAGTTGAAAACCTTGTTGAAAGCCATCTTCCAAGGGTCCAACCTTCCTCCCATAGGGCTTCATCAACCACCCAGAAAGTGGGTATGCGGCATTCCAGGATCATGGGCCCAACGTGAAGGAATGGTGAGAGGTCGGGTTGCCTGGCACAAACTGGCCAGCCTCCATGGCCCGGTTCAGGGCAGAGTTCCAGAAGACAAACGCATCATACGTTCTTCCATGTATCCAAGCACGATGTCCTGAAATTTGCCTTCATGGTGAACCATCCCCTGAAGGAGGATGGAGAAGGAGCTCTTCCTATTCACAAACTCCTCCCCTCTTCCTTTTGGGAGGCCTCACTGGTATGTGGGTGCCATCCACAGCTCCAATGCATTGTGGGAATCCCATCCGATAGAAGGCATCCATGACCTGACAGAGGCGGGACAGAGAAATGACTATCAGAATGAGCAGCAACCTGCATTGCACTGCTTTACTAAGAAGTAATGCATGCACCTCAGCGAGGCACAGAGAGTGCCCACCAAATGAGAAAAAAATGGATTGTGCAGGCCAGGGAGGGAGAGGGGGGGAGGGGGAGTGGGGAGGAAAGTGGTGGCGCAGGGATCCCAAGGCAGGGCAGGGCAGGTGTTCCTGAGCTAGGCGCAGAGCGCTGGGGGACGGGGGAAGCCGGCGTGGCAGCAAGGGAAGCGGCGGGCACCGTGAGCAGTGAGAGGCATGTCCGGGAGGCTCACGAGTCTCCCACCCTGCCCCCAGAGAGCTTGGGGAGGGGGGGTGCCTCGGCGAGGCTGAGGGAGTGTCAGCCAAAGGGATCTCGAGGCAGGGAGGGTGTTCCTGAGCACGCGATGTTGTGTGGGGCGATGATTTTTGGAGTATTCACCCTCCAAAAGTTTGCCGAGGCAAACAGTGGGTCTCAGCAGCACATGCTCAATGGCAAGGCACACCTCTCTGGCTCTCTCAGCCACCGTGGAGATGCCAAGACTCGGGAGGTCTTGCCACCTCTGGTATTCAGAGGACCACCAAACTGTCACGGCGACTCTCTCCTCCACAGAAATGGATGGGCGCCTGTGGTATTTATTGGGTGGATGTCACACAGGTGACTCACAATGTCAAAGAGTGTTCCTGTGGAAATGATGGCAGGCCCCTCTCATCTTCATCCATTTCTCAAGAACCTCCTGAACACCACCCAGTCCTGTGCGTGCGCTCCTGGACCCACCATCTCTAGCAGTGAGCCCGAGGAGCCTCCAAGCAGTGGGACACAGCAGCTAAAGTCCTGTGCCACATAACCAATACAGCCAATCGGCGTCGCCTCCTCTCATGGTCTGCAGCCCATGATGTTTCCATGACCAGCACAAGCCCAAAAAGCCAGAATGCAGCAAAAATGGACCGTTCAAATTCAGGAGACACCTCTTCCTCCATCGCTCACAGGGAAAGATAAAGGCAAAAAGCAGCAATTCCCACCGAGGAGAATGAGAACAAATGGAATCCAGAGGCTAGAGGAAAACCATTCCCCAAGGAGGTGGAAATCAAAATTGGACACAATTGGTGAGGAGATGGGAGAGATGGTGTATGGAGACATGCACGTCATGATGCCCAGCAGTGTTTTAAAAGCTGCAATCACATCCTCTGCGCGTCCGGCACGTGAGGAAATGGCAATAGACTGTTTTGAAATATGTCCGCGGTAGCACGGACAAAAAAAAAACAACACCTGGAAACGACAGGCACGGTCCAGGAGATGTGTAAAAAGGCCCCTAGATAGTCTGCTGAAATCTGATCTTCTGCACAGCTACTGCACTAGGAGTACTGTCCTCTTTTCATCTAGATGTCCTATGTAATCTTAGGAAAAATGCTCCAGGTGCCTGATCCTTTTGTTCTCCATCTCTGAAATGATCCAATCTATTCTGGCACCTCAAGACTTTATATGTTTGTTCAGCTGCATGGTTGGGCCACGTGTTTTTTCTGAGTCAAGTCCTTTGCTGCATTTATCTGGCAGGTGTCTGTCTAGAGCTTTGTGGCCTGTCGAAATTCAACAAGTGCCACTTTTCCTGGCATGGGAATACATCTGTTGAATTTCTAGTTGTAATGCAGTTATTGCAGAGCAAAGAGTCCTTCAGAGGGGAAGAAATAGTGGGCAATGGTTGCTATTTATGGCAAGGAAGTTATGTACCACTCCAAACTGTGTTAGAACTTTCCAAGTAATGAATCCGCAGTCATTTCTCCTATAGAGTGGCCCACTTTCTGATCCAGATTTTAAATCCCATTTGGTAGTTTTATATATATCCCAAATTGCAGTGCTAGTCATTATCTGCTCACTAAAGGGATTCTCAGAACTAGGGAACAGGCGTCATGGCAACTGAAAGAAAGGCATTTCCTGATGCTAACGTCAGCATGTGCTTCACATGACCAGCCTCATTGATTTAAATTGTCATTATGAAAAGTGTTCCTTGTATTTCGGCCCTGCAGTAGACTTCTGAAGTCATAGTTTCCAACAGTACCCACAACCGTTTTGAAAACACAAATATCCTTCTCAATTAGAAAAAAAAATATTAAATGACAAAGAAATATGGAATCCAAGAATGTTACCTTAGAAAGCAACAGAGTCATCTTAGGTCTGATCCCAAATCCCTATAACAAGCTCCTTTCTGTTTTCCTCCAGGGAGCTTTGGATAAGGCATCAAACCATGTTGGTGTATGTTTAGCTCATGTATGAACCAGCCTTTATTGAGGGATGAGGGAATATGTAGCATTGCAATGTTGTTGTGTATGTGTTCTTTCATGTCACCTGTTGACTTATGGTGACCTCATGACTTTCATAGGGTTTATTTTTAGGCATGGAGTACTCAAAGGTTGTTTGCCAGTTCCATCCTCTGAAATATAGCCTACAGCTTCTGGAATTGATTGGTGGTCTCCTAGCCAAATACTAATAAGGGCTGATGCTGCTTAACTTCCAAGATCAGATGGGATTTGGTGTCTTTAGGGTATAGCATTCATGAATTTCATGTGCCATATAGATTGGGCCAAAACGAGGAAGAAAGGGGTATATTCTGATATCCAAAGAATTTGAATAGGTTCCAGAAATCATTTTGGTCTCACAAACTCGAATAGACAACAGAAGTGGGAATTGTGCTTCTTCTGTGAAAACCTTTATTCTTCAATTTATTATTGTTTTTTTCATTTATATCTCACTTTGCACAGAGTTGCTCATGTGTAGTTTGCAAGTAGACTCCCACGCAAACAGGGCCAAATCCCACTGAAGTCTATATAAGAATCAACTGCACAATTTTCTAGCTTTTTCTCATAGTTGAACTAGGACTGCAGAACTCATTTAATCATTCTGAATATCCTCCAACCCGTTTCTATTGTTCTCCAGAGCAAATTTGGTACAGTGAGATATTAGTGATGAATTTTTCATTATGCACCCAGTACAGCTGTCTTCCCCATTACAGTGGTCTCCAGTTATCAAGAATCATACCAAATGGGGAGAGATTTGGATTGTAGTCCAACACACCTGAATGGCAATAGGCAATGGAAGGCTGCAGTTCGCAGTGTCAAAGAATTATGGCTTTAGCCAAGTATAGGAATTAACAGGTGAAAGGACACGATAGATCAGTGGTTCTTAACCTGTGGGTCCCCAGATGTTCATGGACTTCAGCTCCAGAAGCCCCAGCCACTATGGTCAATGCTCAGGGCTTCTGGGAGCTGAAGTCCACAAACATCTGGGGACCCACAGGTTGAGAACCACTGCGATAGATGGTTAAAGTTTTAAAGCCCACCCAAGATCCAACAAATAGCTTACATAGGGGATCAGATGGATGCTAAACTTGTTCCAATCTTACATACAGGGCATCCTCTGCTGAGGCAAGCTTAGCACATACTAAAGCAAGGTCACAGGAAATTTTGTGAACAATGATCAGCAATTGACATGTCTGGTGTATGCTCATGGTGATGCAGGTGTGTGCACATTATGTCCATTGATAATGATGGGATGGAGCATTCACTTTTTTTTTTTTTTTAACGTGAGGGTTTCTGGAATGGAACACCCTCATATACAGAGGGTACACAGTAATGATCCAGAGCATGGTTGGGTCAGGCCAGGACACAAAAGATAATCTGAAAAAAAAAGATGATGAAACAACTGGTCTGTACTTGGACACTGAGCAGGCCTGAATTTATTGATAGTCCCAACTAGAATAAAACCTTTGAATCAATTATGGGATGGTGAGTGAAAACTTACGTAAATTCAATTGTTTCAGTGGGTCTACTCTAGTTCAGGGCCTACCAATAGGATTCATGCCTAAGAATGGGAATTTTGATCTGCCTGAGGAGTTGATGTGGGGTGGGGATGTGTGTATTTGGACAATAAAGAAAACAAAAACACAAGAAGGGAGACTTCTTGTAATTGGACTGAGAAGGCTTAAGCAAGAGTAATAGTGAACCATTATCTAGATTTCTGCATAATTAAGCATAATTAAATGAGATGATAGTAGAGTTAGAGGGAGTTAAGTTGGTAGAATAGGAAGTCTTAGTTGTCATCTCCAGTTTTTGGGATGAAATTTATATCTCAGAACTAAAGATCACCTACAGGTAGCCATGTACAGCCATGTACAGTCATCTTGTTAATGTCTTTTTGTTCTTGGTGTGAGTATGGTACTTGGAGTATTGGAGATATTTCTTAAATAAAACCTGTTCACTGGATTAGAATTTCACAGTGTTTGTGCTCTGGAAATCCTCTTAGTGTAGACACATAGTCTACACCTTATGAGAGAAAAGCAGTTCAACAGAGGTGGGCACAGTGTGGCCCATGGGCTGTATAAAGCCCACGAAACACATTTTTGTGGGCCCTGAAGCTGTCTAGGTCCTGAAAGCCCTTCAATACTTCCAATATTTTTTTAAAAAATATGAAAATGATTTTGGGTCATTTCTGCCTCCAAATCATGTATAAAGCCCCCCAAATGTGTGGAGACACACAAAAATATCCCCACCTCACCCTCACAAGCACCCTAGAACCCTGTACTATCCCCAGATCTCACTTCCTGTCACCTTTCTGAGAGGATCTGCAGGGGAAAATGGGGTTGGTGTCACTGAGCCAATAACTCCAACAAGTTAGTTTGAATTTGGTTATTAAAACTTCCTTCAAAATTTCCTACAACATGTGGAGAAAGGGCCAATTCCTTGGCCCTTGTAGACTTTGGAAATCTTTGATTTCTGTTGTTTCTTAAAATCATAGACTTCTTCACTCTTCTAGAAATTTAGGCCACAATCCAGCCCAGTTGGATAGATCCATGTCACAGTGATTTAAAAGGGAGAGCAGTATGCTTAACTTTGTCATTAAAATCAATGAGTTTTAAAGAGTTCTCAGCTTTGGCTGCATCACAGGCCTTCTCTGACATGGTCTCATTTATGTTCCATTGAATGCTTCTCCTGGTAAGTAGAACAGCATCCTCCAATTGTTGCAGGAAAAGTGCTTATGTTTCACCTTAAATGACTTTCAAAGAAGGAGGAAATATGACAAAAACAAATTGCATAATTTTGAAAGGTATAAATTCCAAAATATTAATGAGTATCAGAGTGTAGAACACATAACTTTCAGTAGGTGCTAATTCAAAGAAGATTTCCATTTAAATTCCTAACTGAAGATACCGCATGCAGAATTTCCTGCAAAAATTCTGTTTAGCTCTGGTTTAGCGAAGTAGTGGGAAGAGGGTCCTCCACCATGGAACAGGAAGGATTGCTGTCGTAGAGGGAAAGGCTATTATTATTCCTATTTTTCTTAGGGAAAACATAGTTACTGAAAGAATCCAGTTGTGTTCTTATCTAACTTTGGAACACACCCACTTCGTTAACTGAGGTATGCCTGTATAAAAAGCATGATGCTCTCATTGAAAATAGGAACCTTGTGTCATGTTTTCCTCTCCTTCTTCTTAATGTTTTGTACAAGTTACCTCATGTCCTGAGGTAATTACATTGACTATTTGATGCATCCATTGTTAGCTCAGCAGCGCCCAAATTATGTGGACCAGAAACAGGTAATTGCTTTTTATAATGCTGTCTGGGTGTGAGGTAAACTATATGTTACAGGAGGCTACAAGAACACAACACAGAGCTTCCATTTTTAGTGGCAGACTCTTATTTCATAGCATGTATGTTTTTGTTTCAGCAAATCCCTGGTTCTCACATGGACTTTCCTTGAACTCATTCGTGCAGAATTTGCCCAGTCTTTATTTATAGTCACTTGTATAACTAATTAAACAGCAACTGTGTTTTGGCATGAATAAATTTATACCATAGTAGTTCCTTGTAGTGGGGGTGGGGAGAGGAAAAAAATAAGTAATGTCAACACAAAGTGATTTAGTTTCAGAGGTTTTGATCAAATTAAGTGGAGGATCAAATTAGCTGTCAACTGGCAGATGAATTATAGAGAAGAAGGTGCTGTATTTGCAACAACTGCTTTTCACATGCAAAAATGCTTATGAGTGGAAAAGGGGGAGTCATACACAGCCGTAACAGCTGGACATCCATATTTTTATCTCTTTTCTGTTTTTGTGGTTGCTTCGCTTTCTTCCCCTATTGCATTTCTCCAGAAAACCTATTAAAATTTTATGTTTCTAGATGAGTCTGTTGTGTCTCATTTTAGTCATTCTCATACCATAGTGCAGTTGTCCTGTTTGTCTGAATCCCTGCAGGGAGAGAGTAGCTTAAAGAAAAACAAGTTAGCTAAGACAACTCTGAAATGGTGTTTGCAAATAATCCCCTCCCAACGTTTTCTCTCTCACACATGCTATTGCTGTTCTCACATGCTCTTGTTACCTTGTTTGCTAGCAGTTTTGTCATCATAATGGAAATGGGTTGGAATACATGAGAACTTTTATTCATCAAGATTTTTTTTAAACATACTTTTATCCAGTCCTGTATCCCCTAAGAAGAACTGATGTAATTTGCAGTTGGAAATATATACAGTTCTGGGTTTGTATTGAATCCTGAGAAAGAAAGAAAAAGTGTGATCTCCAACTTGTGTATGTTTGAGGAATCCCAAGATCAGGTGGGATATCTAAGATTTTGTTGACTTAGTTAACTCCATAATTTCAAATGGGAATAGTCAGATAGACCATTTTGTTTATGTTTTTTGTCAGTTTCCCACATATTCATCTGATAATCATAAGGGATAAAGTATTCCCATGCATTCATTCACTAATTCATAAGACATTTCTGAATTTATTTGGACTTCTTTTTCTTTTTTCTTTTTTAAAAAAGCTACATTAACAATTGTACTAAATTTCACGTTTTATCAAAATTTGTATTTTACTTTAAAATATTTATTGTATTTAAGTTTATATATATATATATATGCATTTTTAATAACTTTCAGAGACAAAGAATTATATTTCAAAATTCAGAGAGTGCAAAAATTAAACGACAACTCAGATCCAATTTGTTCAATTTGCCCAGTTTGTAGTGGGGGCATGAAAAGCTGTTTAGTTCCCTTAAAAATACAACCTAAACAAAGCTTCTGTTTTCAAGGCCTTCTGAATCTCATTGGCAGATGTAAAGAAGGAAGCAACATTCTCTCCACCTTTGTAGACCGTAAGGACATTTTTTTGTCCACTTTTTGTGACTAGTGAGCTTGTTTGAGCATGTAATCTTCACTGGGTAAATTCTCAGTACTGAAGAAAAAGATCAATATGGTAGTTGCAATGGTCTTTTAGCTGACTCTTATGGATTCTTCCTCATCTAGAGAAATTCCATTTGGAATTTCTTACTGTGGAAGTGGGCATCTTGCTTCCCTATGCTTCTTTGTTCTGAAATAACTTGCAGCTGTCTCTGTTGTCACATGGTTTGAATGCGAGATTTAGGGAAACAATGTAATTTTAAGTGCTGAATGTCCTTAAAACTAAGAACCAGGAATTATAAAAGGCAAGGTTATAAGAAAACTTGCATTTTTAAAGCATACTTTTCCTTTTACTTATAAACACAGACTTCCTTAAACAAATTCCATTTTGTGCTTTAATTACATATTGTGTTACAGGGATCATTAGGTTTGCTCCCTAGATACTACTGTGGTTCCTTTCAGAAGCTGGTTCCAATGAGGCATTCTGTCTGCCTGCAAAAGCTAGATGTGGTCATTTATTTTAAGATTTTATAGTCCTGGTCCTTTGGAAGATCAGCAAAATGTGATTTGGTCAGAAGCTTAAGGAAAAACAGCACTAAATACTCTGGTCCACCACATAATAAACCACAGGGAAATACACTACCTGAGAAAATGTTGGTTCTTCTACATTGCAAGTTTTTAAGCAGAGGCTGGATGGCCATCTATCATGGATGCTTTCGCCCTGGAGGGAGACTGGACTAGATGATCCTTGGGCTCCCTTCCAGTTCTATAATTTCTTATTCTAAATGGGGTTACCATTTCTAAAATGGAAAAACTGTGGGGAAAGTACTTGCAAGATCCAAAGAGGGAGAACAGAGATCTATCTATCTATCTATCTATCTATCTATCTATCTATCTATCTACCTACCTACCTACCTATCATCTATCTCTCTGCCATATTTCTCCCAATATTGGAGCCAAGGCAATTTACTGATTCTTTTTAAAAAATAGAATACAGACACATTCAGATTTGATAAATACTTTAAGTCCATAGTAGCAAAAGAGACTCATGGAGAGAAGCAGCTTCTATGCACTCGCTGAACTGGAAAGGTCATGCATACACTGGATGCAACTCTGCATTTGGATGCCAGTCATCAGAAGTGATGCCCCCTATTACTGTATTGACTGAATGTGGGTGTAGGTAGTAAAATGTATCCTTAGCTCCTGCCTCAAATATACATGCCATGCCATGCCAGCTCAAAGTATTTTGCCCCCTGGGAAAGGGGACAAAATAATGCCCCCTCCTCCATTCCACAGGCAGATTCCATGAGATACAAAATGAAACAGTGTCATCAGTTTTATCTGTGATGGTGGTATATAATCCTCTGCCACAGTGAAGATCAGCGGGCTGGTTTAGGAGATGAGGAAAGGATATGTGGTACAGACAACCTTTTTCCAAGAAAAGGAAACAGCTGAGATGCTTAGTAAGAACCAGGAGTTGTCACTTGATATTTGTTGACATCCTACTATTCCCTTCATCCTTTATCACCATTAAAGTAGAGTCTATCCCCAGGGCTTCTTTTCCTCCAGTTATATATTGGAAAGCCAATTGTGTTCTTTCACCTGATCTAAGAATTTAGCCATTGTTGAACTTTATAACTCATTTATACTCTTTCAACCATAAACCTAGGCTTTGTTTTTACATTTCAGGCCTATCTGGTGCCAGTGTTTGTTATTTCTTTTTTGCATTTCTCGCTGTTTGAGTATCTTTATGGACAGAGCTATTCCTGCAACTCAAGAATAAGATTTCATGCATCTGATTAAATATACTTCAGGCCAGAACTGGGGATCTTACAGCCCTCCAAGTTTCATGGGCACCAGTTCCCAACAGTTCCTGCAAGCCTAGGCGATGGTGAAGGCTGATGTGAGTTATAGTTCATCGGTATTTGAAGGGCCTCTGGTTTCCCAATCCTGTTATAGGATATAGAAACTTATGCCATTATAAAATGATTGGTCTTTAAGGAATCCCCAAGAACCTTTGTTGTAAAACACTTTCTATGGACCTGCTTCTGAATACCATTCAGATGTAGCACTCTAGAATTTGGCTATGACATATTCCAAATTCATTGTAGTTGGCATTGCTTCACTGTAATCAAAAGTCAATCCCTTCCAGTTCTATAATTTCTTATTCTAAATGGGGTTACCATTTCTAAAATGGAAAAACTGTGGGGAAAGTACTTGCAAGATCCAAAGAGGGAGAACAGAGAGCTATCTATCTATCTATCTATCTATCTATCTATCTATCTACCTACCTACCTACCTACCTATCATCTATCTCTCTGCCATAGTTGTAAAAAGATTTCAAAAGATCTGTAAAAAAAAGTGTTTTTTTTTAATTTTGGCCCTTTCCACACTGGGCTATTAAAACGGTGCAGAGCGACCTCCAAGGGAGGTCTTCCGCACCTTGGAGTGGACTGGGGTAGACTACTTTTTGTAGTTCCACACCTCAGTCTGGTTCGGAGTGACCGGAACTGGTCACGCAGTGTGCTTTTTAAAAACCTCTTTTAAGAGGTTTTTAAAAAGCACTGAGTGCGCGACTCCATGTCGCTCCGTCACCGTGCTCTGGTGCAGATTTGCAGGCGCGCACTAGTGTGTGCCTGAAGATCTGCCAGGGGCGGGCTTTAGGCTGGCGAGCTTCTCTGGTTGGTGGAGAGCCTCCACCAACCGGAAGCCGCCATTTTGGAGCAATGAGCTTGCACTGCTCCTCGTCCCAATGGACTCGCCCGGATGCTGAAGAAATCCAGTGAGTCCTGTTTTTGCACTGTTCCTTTCTCACGTGCGGAAAGGGCCTGTATCTCATCCATTTGCACTTTTGTATGCAGGTCATCCAGGAAGGTCTTGCTTAGGATGTCCTCAATCATGGCTGACAAGTTTACATGTCAAGGTAATGGTAAATTTGCTTCATATTTTGGTCTAAACTTTAAAGGATCTGTGCTAAAGCTGGATTACTGCTTATCCCTCAAATAGCTTCTGCACCTTGGATAGTTTCTGAAAAGTTCAGATTAAAGCCTGGAGCAGACTCAGCACTCCGGCGACATGGAAACCACCAGCCATTACTAGATGACTTACCATTTGAAAAGTAGTTTGAGACTACCCAGACTAGGACCTTCAAATAGGTGTTGTCCTCCTTGTTATCTGCAAGCTCTCTTTTTATATTTAAAAAATCAGTAAGATCTTTTCTCCTCAGGATGGATTTCAGTAATTGAACTAGAGCCAGTTTTTATTGACTACTTGTTTGCTTTTTATTTGGATATTTTACTATGTTCTGATTGCTATTTTAATTGGTTTATTGACTATGTGCGTCTTATTTTTATATTCAGTTTGTAAGATGCTGAGGTAACTTTTCAGTTGAATAGTGAAGTTATTAACTGGTATCCATATGTAGATGTATAGATAGGCGAGACATATTTATAGAATGGCAAACTATGGGTGGGATGCATAAAGGAATGACCAAGACCATCTGCAGGGGGAGGGGATAGCATGGTTCTAAACGCTCATTCTATATACAGAAACTAATTAAACTAGTGACTGAACCTTGCTTCAGTACTGTCAAGAGATTTAAGATATAGAAGAAAGTAAGGTATTTAGTTATCAAAATGGCAAACATGAACTATATATTGTTGAGAAACAACTACATTAAAAATTGGAGCAATATTAATGAAAGACTTGCAGAGATGGACCAAAGTCACCACTACTAGGCAGAATTTCTGTAGTCAAAATGAATGTTTTACCAAGAATGTTGTTTCTGTTTCAAGTTATTCTGATTTTGACTAATGATGGTTTATTCAAGCAATGGCATACAGATATCAAAGTTTATATGGCAAAAGAAGAAATCTAGTGTAAAATATAAAATTTTCCATGGTGCTAAACAAAGAGGGGGATTAGTGTTGCCAGATTTGAAATTGTACTTTGCTGCACAATGCCTGGTTTGGTTGAAAGAATGAATATTGTTGGAGAATAAGACACTGTTGGATTTAGAAGGGCATGAACTAAAGTTTGGATGGTATGGTCAGTTAAGATATGATAAAACCAAAATCAACATAAATTTTAATAACCATTATATGTGAAAAGCTTTGTTAATACTTTGGAGTAGATAGAGATCAAGATGATGAAAATTTGATTGGCAAAATGTATAACTTTTTGCTGAAACTTGAGAGGGAAGATGAACTGCTTAAAGTGGACATAAAATCTTGGATATAACATACAGTTAAAACAATGGGGAAAATGTGGTCAAAGGGGATTAAATTTACATCATCTTATTACAGTGGTTCTCAACCTGTGGGTCCCCAGACGTTTTTGGACTTCAGCTCCCAGAAGCCCTGAGCATTGACCACAGTGGCTGGGGCTTCTGAGAGCTGAAGTCCACAAGCATCTAGGGACCCACAGGTTGAGAACCACTGTCTTATTATCTAAAAGAGAACTTTTATAAGATAATGTATAGGTGGTATTTGACTCTGGAAAAATTGGCCAAGATGCATAAAGATTTCTCAAATAGATGTTGGAAATGTGAACAACAAATGGGGACTTTTTACCACGTGTGTAGATATGTGAAAACGCCAATAAAAATCTAGAATCAAATACAAGTTATTTAGTATTAGCATTTAGGGTTAGTTTTTAGTTTTTAGTAAAATTAGTATTAAGGCAATCAGTATTTAGTTTACATTGTATTTTGTTTCTTTTTCTTTTTGTGTATTTGTGGTTGTAGTTTATTTTTTTTCTCTCATTTTGTATGTATGTGTTGTGTATTCGTAACAAAGAAGATAGTTAAACAGAAGAAAAGAAAGTACTAGCAAGAAAATCCCACTGCACTCAAGGACAGCAAGGTTGCTCTGGAAGCACAAGGTAGGTCATGTAGGAAACAGAAATCTGTCCTTCCACATCTCACAACTGAGCCTTTGCCCTCCTGAATCTGCTCTCTGAGGCCAGCATTCTTTCAGTAATTTACACTGTTATAACCCACAGTTATGCCAGCATACGTCCCATCTAAAACATTGTGGAAGGAGGTATGCTATATCTTCTTGTGCAGCGCATTCACCCTAGCTGGATGGTACCTGAGTACAGCTCAACCCCTGAGCAACCCATTGACCATATAACCTTGTCTGGGTGCTACCTGAATGATGTTTTGTGCTAGAGAAGAATGAACTCTCTTGTACTGGGACAACCTTTTCACATAGTGTCCCATGTATGACCATGGCTGCAGGGCTGTGTCCAGAAGCCTTCTAGCTCCTTTTGTAAACTTGGCAAAGGAAATGCTGCTGTTGTCCTCCAGGTGAGCAGCATAGGTCCGCTGGTGGGAATTTACTCTCTGCCAGCACTCAAATGGTACCTTAGTTTGAAGCTGCTGCCTCATTCTGCTTAATAATAGGCCATTCCTAGATTGGTGTGTCTGTTACAATAATATTCTGTCTCTGTAACAACAATAATACTCCATATACAATGCATTAAAACAATTTCTCAGTGGGCAGTTGTATTTATCCACATATAATACAGTGCACTTTGATCTCTAAGTGAGACACAGCTGAACTGCTTTCTTGGAGGAAGTTTCTTGTAACAGATAAGTGTGCATCTATCATGAAAAATAAATTTACTCCACCTATTCAGAGTGGCAAAACACATTTTTTTAAAAATGCACATTCCTTAGCAAATGTCACATAAACATTCAGTACTGTGTATCTTGCTCACTTTGTTAATGAACATGTTTTCAAAACAAAAGGCATTCTACTTGCTTAATGTCTTCACATAGTGCCCCCATCAATATTCAATTTTTAGTCAGAACTCACTTAAATGTTGAGCAATGCTTCTCTTCCTTTATTTTGTTTAGGTAGAAGTTCCTGAAAAGTGCAGAACTGTATGCTGAAAAAATTGAGAGTTGCCTGCAATGAAATATTAAAAGTGAAGCATCAAATGAAGCGTAGAACATTAGTTGCAAAATATATTAACTTTAATTTTCTGTTGTTGTTTCTCTCCTCCTCACATGCCATAGTAGGCAGCAGAAGCAGAGGCTTGTTCTCAATTATACCATGCCCCTTCTATAATTATGAGAATTAGGGAATGCTCAGAATCAGCAGATAGATTATTGACAGGGCTTCCCCCATCAACTTACTTAGACAGTGGAGCGTTATATTTGACTCAACTTGGGCCATTTCCACACCCCTCTCTGATAGTGCGATTATTCCACTTTCAACATCCTATGGAATCCTGGGGTTTGCAGTTTTGGGAGGGGCCGGCTTGCAGAAATGGCCTTACAGTGAAGTCAGAGGAAAATGATGCACTGCTTTAAATGAATCCACTCTCCAAGTTGTACTTTTTTCAACAGTGTGGACTTAAATGTACAATTAACTCTTCAAAGGTGAAAAATGAAATAAAGGTCTCCTCTTGGTTAATTTCTCCATATGCTTTGATGAACTGCCACAGTGAACAAGGGTGAAAACCGACTTCTGGATTAGGACTGGACTAAAAGTATATACCAGTCCTACTCACAACTAACTAACAAAAGCCGCCTCCTTTTTTTTTTTTTGGTCAATTTTGGACATTGATTGCAAATATATGGGCCTTCATCTAGATCAAGGTTAGGATTGTGCAGCTTTAGGGTTGCATGTGATGAGAGGGTCTTGTGGTGCTGGCCCCCTTAGGCCCTGTATGAACAAAAAAAGGAAAGAAGAATTTGTCTAAAATGCTTCCTAAGGCTAAACATTTATCCTAGGAGCCCAATTTTGACTTATAAAAACTGCTTGTCTCCCTCCTCACCATAAAACAGCATAAAAATGTAGCTAAAATTCCCCCCAGGTCACTGCAACTTATCATTGGCAATGCTAGTATGGCCCATAAGAGCCCAGAGGAGCCGAAAATGGCCCTCTAAGCCCCACCAGAAGTCCACCCCTAATTTAGATAATGTACTCTTCAAGGTCATCTTCCTTCTTCTTCCTTGGCTTTGCTGCACTTGGCTACATCTGTCTTCACTAACATACTTAACTGTGTTAAATATGAAGTACAATTTTACACAATGGTTGTTGCAGAATAGTAAGAGTTATAAGGCTAAGAGCTGGACTAAATAACCTCCTGAGGCTCTGATGTGATTGTTCTTGATTCTGAGAAAGAGGCTTAATGAGTTTAAAACCTGCCAGACTGTTCTAGCCTGGCGTATTCCATGGTAAGGTAAATCAAAAGTGATAGGTTGTCATGGGTACTAAACAGAAGGCAGATGGTCCTTAATGACTGGCTTTATCAAATATTTGGAAGAGGGTGCCTTTAGTCTCTTCCAGCTAAAGATGTGGCAAGCCAAGTGCCCTTGAAAAAAGCAGCCTGTAGTTTGGGGTTTGGAAGTAGAACGAAGAACGAGATAGAATTTAGCTGTTGTTGTTATGTGCCTTCAAGTTGACTCTCTCTAACTTATGGTGACCCTATCATAGGGTTTTCTTGGCACTCTAATTTATTCAGAAGAAGTTTGCCACTGTATGTGTCCACCTAGTAGGTGGCCATAGTTCAGCAGGGATTTAGAACCCTGGGCTCCCAGAATCTTAGTCCAACACTTAAATGACTACACTACAACTGGCTTAACTGTTCCCTTAGGAGATCAGGTATGCGATCATGTTTTTGGTCTCAGTGTTAAGCTCTTCCTCTTATATTTCATCTGTAAAGAAATAGGAAAATTACAGAATATTTCCATCCACAAAGGAAAATGAAGTGCTATACCTTTGCAAATTTGCACTGCTCGGAGAACTGAGGATAATAACAATGTAACTGGGATTTTAGATGACACCTTTAGGTGTGCTAGGAATGCAGTTCTTCACTGAGTTTCTTCTCAAAAGTAGCAACAAGTAATTTCAGCAATTTCTTTCCACTGTGAGAAAGTCTTCAAAACCCATGCAGTTTTTGAGGACTATTTGGTCCATGTGTTTGTTTTGTGGAGAAGCATGAATTTTCTGCACAGGAAACAGCCTTTTTTGTGTGGAAAATAATATTTCAAAGCAAGAATATTAATTCCTGTAGAAAAATGCTGCTTTCTGTGCAGAAAAATGCTGCAAATGAGAATTTATTCTGTAAAATTTCCACATGATGGATTTGCATAGAAAATAGCATTTTCTGCATAGGAATTAATGCTTCTGTGTTGAAATATTATTTTACAAGCAGAAAAGGTTTATCTTGCATAGGAAATGCTGATTTCTCTGCCAATAACCACATATAGATTTTGTGCAGAGTAAGTCCCAAACTGAGAAGATTCTCGTCAGTCCAGGATTCTTTTAATCACAGTTTCTCAATCATTTCATTGCATATTTTTCAACCATTTTCAATAATTTTTGTTTGGATTTTTCCCCTTAATATTCTTTCCAGTCCTAAGATGTGCTTATATGGGCCATGCAAAGATCTAGTTATATTCTGTGTTGACCTCTGAGAAATCCAAGATTCACATTATTTAAAGATTTAAATGAAGCCTTGCAGCAAACATGAGCTTTTGACATACTATATATGCCTTACAGCATGTGAACAGCTTGTACAGAAAGTGATTGACATTCACATAGCTTTTCCCTCGACAATTAATCAAGAAGGCTTTAGATTTAAGATATTATCTCTTTCACAATTGCCTAGGATACTGTTTGAATGTTCCATTTGGTGTTTAAGAAATGGCATGAGGACAAAGGGTATTAGGAGAAAGAGGCAGCCTGGCTGAATCACTCTGGAATTGCAGCTGATGGTGTATCGATTTACGGAAAAGATTGCTGAAATATTGTTAAGAGATGAGAGCATAAAACCAGGGTGGAAGCTAATTCCAAGCAAAACTAATGGGATGTGTAATGTTTTAGGAGATGAAATGACTTGCCGAGCTTGGTGCCAATATTGTGGGAACATTTTCAGCTGGTCAATTCATTTTAATTCTTAAAATATGCCTTTGGATTTGTTTTGGCCTATTTACGATGGATCCTACAGTATCTGATTGTGTTAAGTGTATAATAGAGAAATGAATTCTATTTTTAAATTGTTTATTATCTCATCTGCTTTTCTCCCCTTCAGGGTAGAATCTGTCCTGATTCAGATGCCTTGGCTCATGAATGAGTAATTTTTTTTCCTCTTTTTTTTTTTTAGGCTTAGATTTCTTTTCCTTTCCGAAAATCATTTGTAAGTTAATTTGCTGCTTAAAATCTATTGCATGCACGTATATACACACGCACACATACAAACGTATGGAGAGAGAGACATAGAGAAAGCACACTTAAGTAGCTCTCACAGCTTGAAAAGGTTGGTTTTGGGACTACAAGTCTGTGAATCTCCTCAGACAGCATAGCAACTGAGCAGGATAGGGGATTCTAGAAACTGTCTATAGTCTTGTATATTGTCCAAGAAAAGTCAAAACTCTTCTGTCTAGCAATGCTTATTCACTATAGCTTGTGCATGAAAGGACTGACATCCTAGGGAGTTCAACAGGTTTTTAGGATCTTTGGCCAAAAGTTTGTACCTAGGAGCTTCCCATCTGGTGATATTTTTCAGTTGCCAATGTAATGTCAATTAGGTGATCTCTCTCCTTTCCCCAGAAGATGTAGCATTTCTTCATAAATGTGAGTGTGTGTGCATGCACGATATAAGAGACCAGAAATATTGATAACTTGTACTTAGATAGTCATTGCCTGACCACCTAAATTTATGTGATGACTATTTCAGTGAAGAAAGGGGTCCTGTGAATTTACTGTTGGCATTAAAAAAAAAATCCCTAGCTTTTTGGCAGTGCTGCTTCTCTGCTGGCAACAACCAGCCTATAGTTTTCAAATTGTCCACTCTCAGCAGACATTCTGATTTAAGATGGCCAGCTGTTCATCATTACTCATGGCCCTCATTAAAGCCCAAATCTGCTGGACTCATCATTATAGGAAACACAAGTTATGGACTGAAGTGTAAATCAATGCAAAATCTTGTACTTTGTGAAATGCCTCTGTTTTATGTCTGATTTTTCTGTTGCTTAAAAAATTTACTCAGATGAATTTTTCGTGACAACTTAGGGGTTGTGGAGGTTTTGTTTCGTTTTGTTTTGCAAATCAAAAAGTGTTTTTAATATGGATTTGATAAGGATGAAGGAGTAAAATAACCCTATGTTGTCTACTCAGAAGTAAGACCCATTAAATGGGTGGCAGCTAAAGCCCTTTCCGCATCTGTCTTTTTCATGGAGGTGGGAGGTGGTATTCGCGTGAGCAGCCTCGTGCGCAAGGCGCTCTCTTTGGGGCTCTGTCATCCCGCAGCTGGCTTGCTAGTCGCGCGAGCACCGCGCGAACACCCTGTCCTTTCCTACCGCAGTGCAACCTGGGAACTGCAGGCTAGCGCTGAGGCAGGAAGCGTGACTGGCCCACTCGTCCAATGCACCGCAGGGCAGGTAAATGCATGAGGGCCCTGGGAGTCTTGCGCGACCGCGCAGCATTTTTGGCTTGAAGCCAAAAATAAAAAAATGTGTGTGCGGTTCACGTTAGGCTTGTGAGCGTCGTGTAAATGGGAGTGTGTCGTACGGACTGCCGCTCCCATTTACGCGACGCTCAAGGGGCCCTCTCGCAAAAGAAACTGCGTGTGAAAAAGGCCTAAGTGTATATAGAATTGCAGCCTTAGTCATATGTACATAAATCTATCTGGCTTAAATTTAATCAACTGCGACAGAATATTATGTTTAAGTAGCATGAATGTTACTGCTTGTGGTAAAATTGCATGTATATTTTAGATCGAAGTTTTAATTGGTAATGGACAAACTCCCAATGGGTTGTCTTGACCTACCTACCTTCCTTCCTTCCTTCCTTCCTTCCTTCCTTCCTTCCTTCCTTCCTTCCTTGTTCTTTACATTTTGGTAAGCTTCTCACACTCAATTTAAAAAGTCATGTTTGAAACTGAATCAGCGCTGTTTGTGAGGGACCTCTTAGCAGTTACTATTTTGGACTACAACTCCCAGAATTCCCTAGTGGGATTCTGAGAAATGAGGTCCACAAAAACCACTTTCCTAAGAGCTGCTTCTTAACTGGAAAATTGAAATAGTGCTCTTTTTGAGCATGAATGTCATTACCTTCTTGGGAGCATGGTGTTTGTAGTTCATCCTGTCTCTCAGATTAAGGCAGAAGAAAGAATATTTCCCATGGTCTTCCACTATCATATTTGCTTAGAAACTGTGTGTGTGTGTGTGTGTGTGTGTGTGTGTGTCTCAAACACAGAATTTAATAGAAATCCCATTTTCCCTGTAGGACATAATGAAGATCAGAGAGTGAGGCCATGGAAAGATTTTAGGATTACAGCCTGAGACCTAGGGATGGCCCTAGGTAATGAGGATGGGCCTGAATAATGTCAGCAGATGGACAGCCCTGATTATTTCATTGAGTGTGATATATTAAACATGAGCCATAGCTGCTCTGAGCAGATCATTCAAATTAAAAAAAAATGTTTGCCAAATTAAAGTATATTCCTCTGGTTTGAAGACTTGGAGCCTTTCTGCACTACATTGTTATGGTGCTATTATTCCACTTTCAACATCCTATGGAATCCTGGGGTTTGCAGTTTAGGAAAAGGCCTTTAGAATTTTCAGCAAGAGAGTTCTTTGGCCTTAGTAAACTACAAACCCCAGAATTCCAGAGGATGTTGAAAGTGGAATAATAGCACTATAACAGTGTAGTGTGGAAATGGCCTTAGATTTCCCAGGTCCCTACACATAGGAGTTATAATTCAACCACAGAAAGTTTTCCAAACTTTATGTTGAACAGAAAAACCCAGACTTTCTCCAGCTCTGTTTCTGACACCTTTGCAGCACAGGCAAATTATAGTCCAGTCAAAGAAACCTTATCAAGCAGAAATACAGTTTTCTAAATTCTAGTTTAGCGGCTACCAAACTTTGGTTCAGTGTTTTGGGCTTCCTCTCCCAGAAACCCTAGTCAGCTTAGTCAACTGTCAAGAATTTGGGGAGTTGAAGTTCAAAACATCTGGAAGACAAGAGTTTGGGAATCATTGTTCTAACTGAATGAGTTGCTCCTATTGATCTTCACAAGCCACCCTCCTTTTTTCTCTTTTTTCACTCCATCCGTAGAATCCTGTCTCATACCCCAAATAAAAATAAGCATAATCATGATAATGCTATTTAAAATCACCTAATATTTTTGTGAGAAGTGGTGTGGAGGAGAAGGAGGAAGGCCACTGACAAACAAAGCAATGCATATTGACTCAAATGTAAATCCCATTCATCTGAATGGGATTCAAAACTTTAAAATGTTGAAACTGACATATCCTAACCATGGTTTCTAGGCTCTGTTTGGTGGTGGGGAGCCCCAGTGGCAAAGAATTGGAGGAACAGAGTGGGAGAGAAAGAGAAGGAAATTGATAGGCAAGTGGTAATAAAAGGAAGAAGACAATAAGAAACGGAGAGATGAAGAAGCGGGGGGAAGAGTAGCCAGAAGAATTGGGGATGGGAAAAGAATTATGAGCAGGGAAGGGAAGAAGGAGAAACAAGATGAGGAGAGAAAAGGGATGGGGGGAAAAAAGGCCATAGGACATGAGAAAGAAGATGAGAGTAGTCAAAAATTCTAGGGGGAGAACAGAGAATAGACTGAGAAAAGAGGGGAAGAGGAGCAAGAAGATGAGTGTGAGAAAAAGATGCCTATGCAGAAAGAGAGAGAGAGAGAAAGCACCTGTGCAGCCTTTTTGCTAACAACAGCAAGCAATGATGTAACCCTTATGTGCCTCAGGATCAAGAAAATAAATTGTAGTCTCGGCCATTTTAGGATAGGGTGATAAAATTTTTGATAAGATAGAAAAAGCCACAAAACAATAACCCTTAGCACTAAAATCAGCAACTCTTGGGGCAATCTTTACTGATGTGGTTCAGTTTGGGAAGAAAAGGAGGGCAGGACTATGATGGCTAGGAAGATGTGCTGGAGACTCTACAGAAATGACTCCAAAGCAGCCTGTAGAAATGGCAGAACACAGCTAATTGTTTTTGAGGATTCTTCCCCTGAGATTCCATCCCTTGCCTGCAGAGGTGTATCTAGCATAAACAGCACCTAGGGCAAGTGTGGAAGTTGGGCCCCTACCTCCAGGGCCACTTCCTCCTCCACCACCACTGCTAGCATGGCTTTTTTTTTTTGCACCCCCTGGCACCCAAGGCACGTGCCCTACTTGCCCCACCCTAGATACACCCCTGCTTGCCTGATGCCCCAGGAAGAGGATCTGGACTGTCCAACTGAGGGACATGCCCTAAGATCTAGGAATGCTAAGACCAGAACTTCGAAATAATGATTTACACATGAAATGATCTGTAATAAATTACTGGTTGGGTTACTAGGCCTGTTCTGGCCTTGAAGTCCTTTCCGACTTTTGGTGATTCTAAGGTGACCTAATCATGAGGTTGTCTTGACAAGATCTGTAGAGGGAGTTTACCTTTGCCTTCCTCTGACAGAATGTTACTTGCCCAAGATTTGTAACTTTTAAAAGTTATTTTTTTCCATTTTTTGAATTAAAATTTTACTGACATAAAACAGAAACAAAGAATGGACAAAGAATAACAAAATGATAAATACTGTTGAAAAAGAAAACAGAAACAGAAAGAATACATCTATTCATAATACTTACACTCACTAACTTCTATACCGTTAATGTCATGAATTCTAAAATAACCTCATACCTTCTAAAATAACACTCACATTGCATTTACTTTTTCTTTAAAGGGCATTTTGCTGAATTTCAGAGAATTATTTTCAAGTTTTATTCCATTCTCTTATCAACCCTAAGTTGACAAATTTTAGGGGGCAGAAGGTTGTACAAATGACACAGTTGAAGTACTTTGAAAAATTGTAATAGCCAATGGCCATGAATTACTTTCCAAGCACTATAATGAGCAACAGGAATGGATTATGTTTACAAAGTAACCTTCCAAACTCTACTGAACACCTTTTTGATTTCTTTGACATCAGTGACTAAGAGTGGCACATATTCGTAGTATTAGCATATATTATGAAAGTAAGAAATCACATGGCCATGGAGAGAAGTAAGTAAATGTAAGGAAAGGTAGTGATTGGTGCTGAGCAATATTGTGTTAAATTACTGTTTTGGTAAAGCAAACACCTAAGTGTGGAGTTACATTTTAAATAGTCTCTTACTCTCGTTTTGTCACAATTTTGTTGTTCCCTTTCTATGTGTTGATGCATGTCACACTTTATGAATGATACTCAGCTAGTACAAGCTGCTCATAAATCTTACATCCTTTTAAAATAGGCAGCAGATGTTGAACAGGTTAAAAATGGTTTCAGATGAGAATTAAGAATGCCAAAGCAATACTTATTAGAAAATAATTACTTAGGAGGAAAAATAAAATCTATCCTTTGCTCATTATTTTACAGAGCATAGAAACGTTACTTTTTTTTTTTTTTTTTTTGGTCTTCAGTTTCCAAAATCCTACATATCCAGTGGCCATGTTCGTTGGGGGTTTCTGGGAGTTGTCATGAAAATAAATAAAGTGATATTTCTAAGCACTAGCTTTTATGATCCAGAACGGGGCTCAGGATACGTCCTTTCTCAAAATAAGCTGTTGGTTCTGCTTTAAGTAGAACTCTTCTACTGAAATGTTGGTGTGAATCCAGAGTGGGCAACTATTTCAGGTCTCAGTGGATTTCAGACCCCTGCACTTCAGCCTCCATTGTTTATATTTAAAGTAGTACAACCCTCTCTAGCTAGGGTTTTCCCTCCAAATTTTTCTGCCTCCTGGACTGTTCTAGATCCAGGAAAGGAAAACAATTAGGAGGTGAACCAGCAGTCACTTCCCATTTTGAGAGGGGAAAAAAGCCTTCCTTCAAAAAAAAAATGCATGACAACCTCCTTAAATGGAAAAGGGAGCATTTTGAATAAAAGCTTCTTTTTTAAAAAATGCTTTAGCTAGAGATCTTGCATTGAGCTGGAGGTTGGACTCTGTGGCTGTAATAGACCAAAACAATAGATTGTAATAGACCATAACAAAATACTTGATGTCATGGAGATCTGAGCCCCGCCTCTCCCACACACAATGTCTTTATGGGCCACATGAATGCTGTGACCAGCACTTTCTCCACACCCTTTTGAATGCTCTGCTATGTCCACATTTAGAAATACACTGGTTTATCCTTTCTTGTCTCTTACATGAAGCTCATGCAGACTGAAACAGAGAGCACTTTTGTTCAAAATGAGCCTTAAAAGCTTGAGAAATGTCAATTTATTAAGAGACTCATTTTCCCTTGGGACATCTGCAGCACTTAGGTTCACAAGCCAAGTTGGAATGTTAATGTGTTTCTTTAAGAAGACGTTAAGTAGGCAGACATTCTAGTTCATTTTTTATAGTTTTATGCTTTGCGTATGCAAAGAGCTGTATCTAGGCATTGTGGCATATGAGGTCTCCTCCTCCTCCTCCTCTTCCTCCTCCATTGCAGCCTGTGCAACATTAGCTGAAAAACTTCCATTACTGTTAATGTGAGTGGAAGAGAAACCAGAGAGCTGAGTGTCTAACTACTGTGCTGTGCATGGGAAAAACTTCACATTGTTACTCTCAGTATCAGTGACATATTGCATTTAAGATCTTTTTCTCTACACACATACATACACACACACATTGTGTATGAATTTCAGCTGGTATTCTGGCTAATAAATGCTGCATAACATATACAGGCATATCACAGTTAAACAGGCCTCTGAAAAAGAAGCTCCTTTTTACAAAGTCTCAGTCCCCAGCCTTCCTTGTCCTCCATCTGTCTGGAAACACAAACTTCCAATGTCAGGTTACAACAGCTTGTTTGCAAGAAGCAATGTGATAAAATCTTGAGCTAGGAAAAACCAGAATTCTGCCCTAGCTGATTCTGCTGTAGCTGCATGTGCCTGCCTACAACAAGCAAGGTAAACAGCAGCTGCCTCCAGAATGTCTAACTCAGCATGTACAAAAGGTAAAATACAGAGAAAAGGGAACTGCAAATTAGCTTGCCTCACTTACAGATTTATAAGTTTGGCCACCAAAATGGAAACCACGCAAAAAATGGGGGCTGGTAAAAGAAAAAAAAAATCTCTGGATTTCTTTGGGAAGAAAATGTCAAGCGGGCTTTAGAAGTTTCAGAATATTTTTGTTATTTATGCAAGGCTACCAGGCCTTCTTTCACATATAACTGCTTTTCCCCTAGGCTTGAGGCAGGGTACAATTAAAAACCCATTGTAGGTTAAAACACACTAAAAATACTCCCCTGAAAGACTGTGTTCCCAGCTTGGGAGTGCTCCTGGATCTGTCCATTGAAATGTCAGCTCAGATAGATGTGATGGTCAGAAGTGCTTATTATCAGCTTCGGCTGATACACCAACTGTGCCCCTTCCTAGAATTGGATGACGTAAAAAATGGTATTGTACATGCTAGTAACCTCGAGGTTAGACTTCTGCAATGTGCTGCATATTGGGCTACCTTTGCACCAAGTTCAGAAACTCCAGCTGAACCAAAATATGGCAGCCAGATTTGTTACAGATGTGAGCATATCACACCAATATTAAAATCACTCCACTGGCTGCCATTTAGTTTCTGGGCAAAATACAAAGGCCCTTTCTGCACGACGTCACTGTTGTGTTGTTGCCACAGGATGGCAGTGGTTGGCAGGTCATGCTTCCACATGACGTCATTGCCATCCCACTGCCATCCTGTCGCGGAACGTCATGCTTGTGCAGTTTTTGCAAAATGGAAAAAATCTGTTTCGTGCCTGCGATCGCGTGGTGCTCCCATCACTTCTGGCCATGCGAAAGATGTGGAAGCTCATTGGCGATGCTTCCTTCCATAGCGCAGCAATGGAAAAAGCCTGGCTGTGCTGTGGAAGGAAGACATGGCACCATTGTGTTCTCTTCTGCATGGACCGAGCGCATACAGAGGGGAGCGTTACTGACACGCTCCCTTCTGGACCCTGGAGTGCAGCGAGACAGCGCAGAAGAGCTTTGTCATGAGGAAATGGCCCGAGTGTTGGCTATTAACTTTAAAACCCTACGTGATTTGGATCCAAGTTACCTGCAGAATCACCTCTTCCCATAAGATGTGCCCTGTACACTCAGGTCTTCTGGGGGGCATTTATTTAAACTGACCAGGACTAGACAGGCAACAGTCACTCAGAAGATCTTCTCGTCAGCCACCCCTAGACTCTGGAATGACCTGCCAGAAGGGATTTGACAGCAACACATGCTGTCTGAATTCAAAAAAGTACTGAAGACCTATCTCTTCTGGCAGGCCTACTCAGTCTATTTTTGATTATGATGTATCTTAATTGCAATATATTTGGATTTTAAATGGTTTTATGTGTTTTAGTGTGTTTTAACCTGCAATGTGTTTTTAATTGTACCCTGCCTCAAGCCCTGGGGAGAAGCAGCTAAAAAATAAAAATTTGTTTTTGTTGTTGTTATGACCCCATGCATTTCATAGGGTTTTCTTGGGTAAGGAATACTCAAAGGTGGCTTTGCCATTTCCTTCCTCTGAAATATAGCCCACAGCATCTGGTGTTTGTTGGTGTTTTCCTATCCAAATACTAACCAGGGTTGACTCTGCTTAGTTTGCAGGATCAGATGGGATCTGGTACCTTTAAGGTATTTAGACCTATCAATGGTATACAAATGTATAAGTTTCCCTTACCCATGTTGGTTTTCTCTCCTCCATCTGCAGTGTCCAAAGTCCTCCCCACTTAGCATACAGCCTCTGAAGCCCCCTGCCCACGCTGACATTTCCTTCCATGCCTTGTGGATCAGAGAAGCATCTGACTATGCCCTCGTAGTTGGATGACAGATATTTACAGCAGTGCTGAGACCTCTGGGGAACCTCAGTGGATCTCTGTGCTGCTGTATCCATTTCACATCTCGCTACGAGGATGTGGCCAGAATCTTCCCTCATCCTGCCTGCTCCCCACAAGCCACAGAATGGCTGGGGGTTTATTTCAGAAGCTATACAGTAACTCCAGGGAGAGATGTGTATGATTCAGCTTAATGTAGGTCCACATGCAGAAGCACTACACTATACTAATCCATACAGAACTGGTACCATATTTTGTTACCATTTATTAAAATGGGAAATGGTCAGTGACAGTTTTGCTTGAGCCCCTATCAACTGACTCTTCAAAGTTTTACAAAAAGTTCATATTGCATGTATCTACACTATCCAATTATAGTATGTTGTCACCACTTTAACTTCTCCAGCCCCACTTATGAAATCTTGGGTTTGTGATTTCATGAAGTTCTTAGAATTCTTTACAAGAGCATTCTAATATTGTAGTTCATATGAATATATTACAGAATTCTTAGTACTTGACCATTCTACAAATCCTAGGGTTCTATAGATTGGAGCGATGACAGTTAAAATGGTATCAGAGTGCTATAATTCTGCAGTGTGGATACACACTGATTGTTTAATACTACATCCCACTTGCCTAAGTAGTGTTACTTTCTAGAGACAGACCCTGAAAGATCCATTTGCTTGTGATGGGAGTGAGTGAAGTCTAGTGTGTTAACACCTGCTGATTTACCAATATCCATTAAAAAAGGGTATTCATTTCATATTGTTACAACCTGTCATCAGTCCCAGGGGGAATCTCATGCTGAATAACTAATTAGAAAGCTTAAAAACAGGCCACTGGGATCAACAAGGAAAAACAAAAACAGCAGAATAGAGCAGGCAAAAAGGTGTACGGGATACAGGTAGAATATTGAAAGCAGACAAAAAGAAGACCAGAAAAGATTATACGAGTCATCAAAATGGCATCAAGAAAATGAAATGGCAAAGGGTGAATGGATATCCAGACAGACAGCATAATCTTTAATCAGTTCTCCAAAAGCAACAACATGCAGGCAATGGAGCAATGAGATGAAACCTCCTTCTTGATAACCAGGTAGAAAACATTGTACCTGCATTGAAAAGGGGCTGAGTGAATACAGTGGCAAGCTATTTAAAAGCCCTCAAATTTGTATTGCTTTTAATATAGGACAATAACATTCTGTATCCATGTTACACAAGACTGTCTCTTTAAAATTCAATACAAATTATTTGGATTCCTTTTATCCAAGCAGAACTCATATCATGCAGCAGCAACATAATGAAAGCAAGGACAGAGACATGTTTGGGCTATTTTCCTTGAAACTGCCATTGATTATAGCAGATCTTTATTCAAACTGGGTTATTAAATCTGAAACTTAATCTTTGTACGCATTCTCACTTCACAATCATCTATGTGACAGTCTGTAAAACACAGTGTGAGTATAAATTAGGGCAGGTTTGAAGGGATTTGCCAAAAGCATTCTACTGTGCTCCTGCAAACTCAGCACTTCCCAAATGATACAGTGCAGGAGAAAAAGAAACAGGATGGGTCATAAAGTTTAAGGGTCCCCAGTGGGATATGTTTGTTTTAGACACTTAATTATAACAAAAATGTTAATGATTGTTCAGTGAGTTTGGAAATGAAAACAGTAATGGGCATTTTGGGGTTCTGGATGATTAACATGCTACACAAGTATCAAGCATGGTTAATAATAGCTGCATGTCTGAAATGAGAGAAAGCTAGTTTTTTTAGACAATTCATGATACAAATAAAAATATTGTTTTCCTAGAAATAAATAAAGAATCAAAACCTGAAAGAGATGTGTATGAAACAGAGGTAACGTATAGCCTCCAACATTTCACAGACAATAACCAGGATACATGTGACCAAGCAGCACCAGAGTGCAATTAAGATGGCAAAAATAATTAATAAGGAAGAACAGACAAGTTAGGAGAGGCTCAAGCAGTTCGCTTTTGCTTGACTCTTTTGGGAAGGGTAAGATTCTGATCCCTTCTGTTCCCTCTCCCTCCTCAGTTAATTGGATACAAACTTATGTTGCATTTTGAACTCAGTTTAAAGGAAACGGACGACAAAGGAAGGAAGTGCAAGAAGAGCAAGAAACCGAGGCTCTGAAAAGCGACTCAAAAGAGTGGGGCAACAGAGGGTTAAATGGGACTATTTCTGTCAAATCAGGATGGTTGGAGGGTATACCAGAATTATTATTAGACTGCTCCTAATTTAATAAGAAAAGGAAATAGAACTATACACAGTGACAAACTGAGGGTAGTGTGTAGTCTAGTTCAGATGTAAGACCAAACCATAGCTTGATGATAAGCCTGGCAAAACCCTTGTACACTCACCTCTTCCTTTGTATGGTGTGATGCTTCTCTCCATCCGCAGACAAAGGCAGCATACAATTGTGGGCATAAAATGGCTCACAGGCCACATGCTGCCTGTAGGGCAGGCGTAATGTGATAGGCCAAATGCTGTCTCTGGACTCCACTTCTGTGCTCTCTAAAGATCCCTAAAGCCGTGCAAAATCTCCAACCTCCATTTTCAAAAGTGCTATTTTCAGGTAACTTCTGCCCCCAAACTGGTGCAGAAAGTCCCCTGATGTATGAAAATGTGAAAATACCCCCACCTACCTCTACAACTTCCAACACTCACAAATACTTCAATAGGTTTTCGAAGGAAAATAAGGGGCAGGGCTGCTGTATCTTTAACAGTTGTGAAGAAGAGGGAATTTCAAAAGGTGTTTCCTGCCCCTTATTTCACCTAGTAATCCTAATTTCTGTATACCTCCATTTTCCCCTGATGTCCCTTTCAAAATGGTATCAGGAAGTGACAGAACATTACTTGCATTTTGAGAGGAAGTGCAGAATAAAATGAGGGTATTTGAGTTTGTTAAGTGTTTGTTAAGTGTATTGAGTTTGTTAGGTTTGTTAGGTGTATGTGGCACAAGGGGGTGGTCTGGAGGGAAATTGGTTGTTATCCCCCTTGCAGTAGCCCATTCCTTCCTTAAACCAGGAAAGGAATTGTACATATGAAGGTAATTATGCAGAACACAAATGCAAGAATGTAGTGCTAGGGCTACTGTAGTTCTTAACTTGAGCATTATGTCAGAAACGTCCCTGTGTACATATTTCAGTCTTATGCTAGACTAGGGCCATTTTTGCACTAGACTGTTATGGGCCCTTTTTGCATGGCATTTGCCATGTGAAAGGGCCCCTTAGCATCATGTGATTGTGAGGAGCGATCTGCATGACGCGCTAACAATCGCGCGACGCTCCAGGGTAAGGCAGGTGCAGCTCGCACACTTTTTCAAAAATAGTGCGTGATTGTGCATTGCTTCAGGGCTCCGCGCACACTTGCCGTACATGCAGAGCCTCTGGAGCTGTGGCGGTCATGCTTCCTGCCCCAGTGCAGCCTGGGAAACTCCCAGGCTGTGCTGCAGAAGGAAGAGGCGGGGCTCTCGCACTGCTTGCTCAGGACCAGGCAGCTCGTGCGGAGCTGAAGCAGTAGGGAAGCGAGAGCCTCTCGCTGGAGGCTGCTTGCCTGATCCCCGCACCCCAGTGCCAAAAAAAGGTAAGGTATGGAAAGGGCCATAGTGTTATCATTCCACTTTCAACATCCTATGGAACCCTGGGGTTTGCCGTTTAGGGAAGGGACTCAAACCCCAGGATTCCATAGGATGTTGAAAGTGGAATAATAGCACTATAACAGTCTAATGCTGAAATGGCCTCAGCCCTGTTCAGCCTTTTTTTTTTCTTGTGAAAATTTCTCAGTCTCTGTTTCGTTGAGTTTCTCTGAATCCCACCTGCATTTTCCTTGCATGCTTGTTTCTTATTGGTTTGTGGCTCCTTGTGAGGTCTTTGTTCTACATGGAAAGCTATGTGTATTTCCATGCATTTTCTTAATATAGACCCTTTCTGCACCTTACCTTTTTGGGGCGCTGGGGCATGGAGATCGCGTGAGCAGCCTCTTGCGAGAGGCTCTCATGTCCCCACTGCTTCGCCTCCACAGCCACTGCCTGCTGGTGAGCAGGCATTGTGAGGACTCCTCCTCTTCCTTCCGCAGTAGTAAGTGTGCACGAGGTAAGTGCACGTGGGTCCCTGGAGTGATATGCGATCGCGCACCATTTTTGGCTACAAGCCAAAAATGAAATAGTGTGTGATCGGCACCTGCCGGCCCCAGCAGCATCGTGCAATTGTGAGGACGTCATGTGGACCACTTCTCGCAATTGTGCAATGCTCCAGAGGCCCTTACACATGGTGAATGTTATGCAAAAAGGGCCATAATGATTTGTTTACATGTTTTACTTAATGTGCACATTTTTTCTCACTGACTCAAGGATTTTTTTTTTGCATTTTTAGCTATTCACATTTTGAAATGTAAATGCTATTTTCTGAATGCTTTATTTCACCCTGCAAATCTCACATATTTCTAAAGGCAAGATGCATCTTTCTTACACCATATCTTGGGAGGTGTAGAAAGGCTATTTTTGTTCTTTCAAATAGAATGACATTTTAAAGCCTGAAGAGGGTAGAAGGAACATACAAGCAGGGTGTGGAATTGTTTAGGCTGCCTCTGCCTCCTATTTTCCAGTACATATTGGGCCCACCTCCTCAGTTCAGAACACATCATGTTGAGTGTGAGTAAGGATGATAGGGGAGATATTCTGGGACATCTTCAGGATATCAAGCAGTGAAAGGCTAGAATATATAATAATAATGAAATCTCTCTGGCACACACGCATCTCAGATGGACAATGTGTACATGTTTTTGGGCAAAATATTTGCTTGAGTGTAGATTTTTGTAAAGTACTATCTACCCAAGTAAGCAAGCACTGTTTTTTCTTGTAGCTGAGAAATCTGCCATTCCATTTTGTACATTAAAAGCCCAGTATAGCTCAAGACACATATACTTTCACATCAACAAGAGATAATCCATTAAAGCAACAACAGCTTATACATTAAAAGGATCAGATCAGTTGTGGCTGACAGGATCAGAAATTTGCATAAAGACTAAAAATATATTATTTTAACCCACATACACAGATGTACATACTTACTCACTCTTTTCCTGCCATCATAAAGGTTTTGACAGAATCAAGTGAACCATGCTGAAAGCATACCATGGAAGCATCTGGTCTTTGGTTTCAGATGAATGCTTTTCATTTCATTGTCTGCTTGCTTGTGTGTGATGAATTTCATGGACTTACTATGGTTACTCACACTGCCTTGCAGGCAAAGGATTTTACCCTGGGCAAAACATCTAGTGTCCTTCACGACAGATTGGTTTCCCCCGAATAACACAAATGGCATTTGAATAGTGGTGATGCAGTGGAATGCACATTCTTTCATTTCATGTTTTTTTTTAAAAGGGGGGGGAGGATCCTACTAATTTTAGATATAAATAAATAAATACCCTCTGTCTAAATAAAAAAAACTATGATCTAACCCAATCAAGATGATTTCCTTGAGTTAGGTGGACTAATTGGGAAAAAAATGTTTTCTGAAAAATTACAGAATAATAGAATTTTGATGACTTTCTGCAGACTTGAAGGTCACCTGAACCAGCCAAGTGTGCTAAGGCAGGATCATCTGTAACAAATTTCCTGATGGATAATTACTTTATAGGGAAGAACACAGCTGAGTGGCTTCATTTTAGGCTGCTCTCATCAGCTAATATGACCTAAGGTTAAGAATGGAAAAGAAATGCTTCAGTTTTGACACTTTCAATAAAAAAAGCCTATTTTCACTTTACATAATTTGTTGCAAAAAGAAATGCACCATGCCTTAAGACTTTTTGCATTTACAGACCTCCCTGGGAATTTCACACAAAAACGTATATACAAAACAATGTATACTTTAATGTGAACAGCTAAAAATGAACATGACTGGAAAAAAAGGGAACATAAACGTGTTTTACTCAATGGGGAAAATGTGTATATTCAGCAAAATGTGTAAATAAATGCTCCCACAGGAAAAAAAAACTTTAAAAATTCATGATTTTCATGAAGAACGGCCACTAAAGTCTTGCAACTTGATATAATGTGAGGAAGGCAAGAAAACGTAAGTGGATTTTGGAAAAATGCAACAAAAGTGAAACAGAAAGAAGAAACAGAAAGATTTTTACATTGTTACTTGAGAGACAAGAACCCGCATGGTATGTGGGATTCTAGGAGATCTGGGTTCAAACTCCGCTCAGCTATAGAAATCCACTGGACATTGGGCAGATGACACTCTCTCAGTCTTAGAAAAAGGGAGCAGAAAATCTCCTCTGAATGAATCTTGCCAAGAAAACCCAAGGATAGAGTTGTCTTGGGTTGTGTAAGTCAGAGATGACTTGAAGGCTCACAGCAGCAGCAAATTTGTGACACAGGCCATTTCCGCACTAGAAACTGCAAGCCCAGGATTCCATAGGATGTTGCAAGTGGAATAATAGCACTATAACAGCCTACTGCGGAAATGGCCACAACTCGTGTTTCATCTGTGAAGAAGCTTCATTTAATAGACAAAAGCAACTCTATGATGTCCTCTAGATGTTTTCCAGACTACTATGAATCATTAGTACTGTTTTGAACCAGTACTGAGGAGAGACATTACATAGAGTTTTGTATTCATTATAATATTAATGAAAATCAAAGCCAAAAAATCCCCATTCATTTAATGTCCATGACTCTTACACAGGGGCATGTCTTTAATCCTTTAGGGCCAAGATGGTGTAGTGACTTGAGCAATGGACTACAACTCTGGAGAACAGCCATGGAAACCCACAGGGTGACTTTGGGTGCACCACACACATTTAGCACCTGTAAACCTCATAACAGATCCCTGATCATTCAAAACAGTTCTGGTGAATGGTTCTGTGCAGGTGCAACAATGTTAGCTAGGAAAGCCTTCTTCTGCTACCTCTATCACACCGCCATAGGCCTTCAGATAGATTTTAGCCAGTTTTGGTTGGACTCTGACTTTCCTGCCAATTGTCATTCTAGTCTCCATTTTACTCATTGGTGTCAGTTCCTTAGAAATCAGAGCTACTTTAGCTCCACTCTGTGGCAAGGGACACTTAGGACAGACTCTTCATTGTCATGGCAGACATGAAGTCCTGAGCCATTCCCAACAGTGTAGCCTCAGCATGGCTGTTGAAGTCCCCTGCCATCACAAGCCATGGAGACCACCATGGCTAGGTCAAGAAGGCAGTCTGTTGAACAGTGGGGTAGATGGTACACCAACATAACCCCCAATCTGTCCCACCTTTAAATAAACACACTCAAACTCTTCAGAACGGGGGATAGGATGCCTGTTCAGGGGAATGTTATCCTGATAGACCACTACAACTTCTCCTTCCCACTCCCTGGGTCTTGCCTTCTGCTGAACAGAGAATCTTAATGGACTGAGAGAGCTGAGACAGATTAAACCCCCAGCCTGCTGCATCTTACCAGGTCTCTGTAATACACACCAGGTCATCATGTTCATCTAAGATCACGTCCTGAATGACAGCTGTTTACCATTCATCAACCTTGCATTAAGCAATATTTTCAACCCTGGAGGGTTGCTGCCATGGCTATTCAGATTATTTGGGGTGGGAGATAGTTTGGGGGTGACTAACACCCTATTGTAAACTCTACCTCCAGGATAGTGACACCACCTTGTGTTTCCATATCTTCCTCTACCCCATCTAACTTCAGTGGCTGCACTTAAGTACCATTGCCTACCTCCCTTTGTTGATAACACATCTCCCCTCTCCACAGAATTGGTCAGCTTACAAGATAGTGTCTGTGTGCAGGTGAATTTTTTTCTTGCAAAGCAGCATCAGGCCAATCTCTCACCCTTGTGATACTCTCTTGGTATTGTCCCCTTTGGCAGTGACCCCACCAGCAGCAGACTTGACCCTGCAGTAATCACATTTATATTCTCCAGCCCAGGAAGCAAATCCAATCCAGCTTCTTCCTCTGAAATATAGCTTAGAGCATCTGTTGGTTGGTGTCCCAACCAAGTACTGATCAGAATTGACCTTGCTTAGCTTCTAAAAATCAAATGGAATCTGCTGCTTTAAAGGTAATTAAGCTCCTTTAGATGAAGGCATATGGGAACACCAAGATGCCATAGAATCATAGAGTTA
Source organism: Iguana delicatissima (assembly GCA_948472985.1). NCBI lineage: Eukaryota > Metazoa > Chordata > Lepidosauria > Squamata > Iguanidae > Iguana > Iguana delicatissima. The sequence continues at coordinate 257,997 of CAOKZL010001707.1, read as the reverse complement.
GAAGAGACCACAAGGGTCATCCAGTCGAACACCCTGCTATGCAGGAACACACATCAAAGCATTCCCAACAGATGGCCATACAGCTGCTGCTTAAAAACCTCCAAGGAAGGAGACTGCACCACACTCCAAGGCAGCATATTCCACTGCCGGACAGCTCTGACTGTCAGGAAATTCTTCCTGAGGTTCAAGTGGAATCTCCTTTCCTGCAGCTTGAATCTGTTACTCCTTGTCCTAGTCTCTGGAGCAGTGGAAAATAAGCCCACTCCCTCCTCGACATGACATTCTTTCAAATATTTAAACATGGCCATCATGTCCCCTCTTAACCTTTTCTTCTGCAGACTAAACATACGCAGCTCCCTAAGCCATTCCTCATAGGGCATGGCTTCCAGACCCTTCAGCATTTCGGTCACTCTCTTCTGGACATACTCCAGCTTGTCAATATCCTTCTTGAACTGAGATGCCCAGAAGTAGACCAAGTATTCCAGATGAGGTCTAACCAATGTAGAATAGAATGGTACCATTACCTTGATCTAGACATTATACTCCTATTGATGCAGCCAAGAATCGTATGGCTTTCTTGGGTGCCTCATCACACTGCTGACTCATGTTCAGCTCGTGATCTACCTCAACTCCTAGATCCCTTTCACACGTACTGATATCCAGCCAGATGTCCGTCATCCTATATTTGTGCATTCTCTTTTTTATGTCTAAGTGTAGGACTTTCCATTTCTCTGTGTTGAAATTCATTTTTTTAGCTTTGACCTATCTCTCCAATCTGTCAAGGTCATTTTGAAGGTTGATCCTGTCCTTTGCAGTATTAGCAACCCCTCCCAGTTTGGTGCCATCTGCAGATTTGATCAGCATGCCCTCTACTCTTTCATCCAAGTCATTGATGAAGATGTTGAATAGCCCTGGGCCCAGGACAGAACCCTGTGGCATACCACTAGTCATTTCTCTCCAGGATGAAAAGCAACCATTGGTGAGCACCCTTTGAGTTTGGTCGGTCAACCAATTACAAATCCACTTAACAGTAGCCCTGCCCAGTCCGCATTTCATTAGCTTCTTTGCAAGAATGTCATGTCAACATGAATATTAATGAATTTTTGATGGTATGAACAGGCTTTCACAAAATTAAAAAATAGGCCATATGTGGTTTTGCCCAGGAAAAGTCAACAGTATCCCCAAATTATTTTTTCTGCTTTTATCCTCTTACTTGAGCTCATGAACATCTGTCTTCTGCAGTAAATGACTGTTCCAGTGAACTACACAGAGTGTGGAGACCTGATATTACTGTACTGGTAGATGCTATTGCACCAGTCATGGAGGTGGCTGGATACTTCTGAACTGGAATAATTAGAAGAAATAGAAGGATCTGAATGATAGCTTGTTGGCATCCTTTTCCACGTGGACACCCCTCTCCACCACTCTTAGCCTATTCCATGGAATGGCATCCCACATGGAAGTCTATCACTGATTGCCTTGAGGCAGCTGCCCATTAAGAGTCTGGCTTGTTAGATCATAAAGAAGAACATAGAATCTGCTGTCTAACAGATCAGACCATTGATCTCTCTAGCTCCCTATTCTTTATGTGGACTACTCAACAGCATTCAAGGCTTTTAACTTCCTTGTGAAACACTGCAATGCAGAAATATCTTTGGTGTAACTCATACAGTAGCATTCATTATAGCCTTAATGTTTGAACTAGTTGCGATTCTATTTGTCAGAGCTGAAGGGAAAAGAGACCTACTGTTTTCTCTTGAGGGCTGTTTCTGCTTTTCCTGGGACTTGTTTCAGCTTTAGTTTTTTCTCAGCTGCAGTTTTTTTTTTTAACCAATAACTTCCATGATTTCATATGCTGGGTGTATGAAAAAGAAGCAGAGAGGTTATAAACTTCTAAGTTATTATCACAGGGTTTGTTTGTTTGTTTTTTTAAAAAATCATTATTTGCAATGAAAGAGGAAGGAGATACTGATATAGCTTCACTTAGGTTAACCTAGGGAAAAATGCTTGCATTTCTTTTTTTCTGGGACTCTCCTCCAGAAGAAAAGTAAGCTGACATGCCTAAATTTACATGTAAAAGTTATTGGCCTTCTGATAGCAAGGATTTTGGAAGGAGTCTATGTAAGGCCAATTTTGATGCCTAGCCTGGGGGGATAATCTACTCATCTGGCTAGGAATGATAGTTGGATGGAAAATTACCTTGGCACGTGCACAGTATAGGGTGGGCTGTAGAGTGACCTCGTAACTTGCATAGTATTACATTAAAATGTACAAGTGCTGGGCCTGGTATCCCAATTCTGTTCAGATTCTGCTCTGTCAGAATGTGGAACAGAAGTGCATTTCTTTCAAAAAAGTTAGATCCTTGATTCACCAGCATAGTCTTCTAATTTCTCCTGAATTTATAATTCCCCTTCAGAATCTAACTTTTGTTTGGGCTTCATAAATGGTTTAATCTACAGAGTCATAAACATACTAGAAGCAAACGTTGATACTGAAATTCCCTTCCTTTCTGAGAGCAGGCAAGCCATAGATTTGTGTTAGTAGTATGAATGAAGAAATACATATGAGTTTAATGTTAAAGCTTAAAATGAGACTTTTCTGGTAGTTTTAAATATAATACTATGGCCAAGCAATTGTGTTAAAAGGATAAAAGGGGAGTTAAACTTAAAATTGCTGTTTTAATTATTATAACCCATGGTTTAACTGATTCTTCAAAATATATCTTCCACACATAAATACTTGAACACACAAAGCTCTGTGCCTTAAACTCCAACTTCAGCACATAAAATTTTATAGGGTAATTTGTGTTCAGAACAGCTATTCACTACCACTCCTAAAGAAATTCCATACATAAAGAAGTATGTAGGTGGATTCCTTAGATGGCAGTAAAAGTTTGACTCAAGCCATAAGATATTGAGACTTTGTTTTCTGTCCTGATCCTGAAGTGAATGGTTCTGTTACAAAACACAGATAATTCAGCTATTTCCTATTATAGACAACAGGTATAAAAAGACGGAAAAGGAATCCAATAGTACTTTTGAGATGAACTGGGAGGAAGAAATCTTGCATCCAATAATATGGACTTTGTCACAAAGCTTAGAAATTTCTTTTTGGCAGTTAGTCTCAAATGTGCTGCTGGAACCCTTAAGTTTTCTTATCTTAAAGCAGATTAACATGAAAACTGTTACAGAGAACAGGTAGGCATATTATAAATATGTGTTGAATTCAGTTGCTGTCCTTCTGCTGGTGGGTGGCTCTGTGATTCAGCAGTTAGCAGAACAGTATGGGAAGTGGCTGGATGAAGGAAGGTCTGTTGCAATTTATACAACCTTTTTACCCTTTTGAAACCTGTTCCTGTCATCTTCCTCCTCCTCCTCCTCTTCTCCTTCCTCCTCTTCTTCTCCTTCTCTTTTTCCTTCTTTATTTATATCACACCTTTCTTCTGGTAACAGAATTCAAGGCAGCTTACAACTTATTTAAAAACAAACTAAGTGAAAAATAAAATCCCTATACTAGGCTGCTTTTATAAGGTTAAATTCTTATGAAGATTAAAGTGAAGACAATGCCATAGAACTGGAATTTTAGAAGGTGTCTTGGAGGTAATGTAGTTCACAATGTGATCAATGTACAAACTATAGCTACAGCCTTCTTGGCAAATAACCATCCATCCTATGCATAGACACCCACCAGCTCCCCAAGAAATCTGTTCCTTAGAGACACTTAGAATTAAGCCATGGATGAGTGAGAATTTTAATTTTGTTTTAATTCAGTTCATTTTTGACGAGAATTTACCAAAATTCATCAATTTCTTGATAGGAGGGAAAGAACTAGAGAAAGAAAAGATTCAAAGGCAAGAGAAAATGATTTCTCCATCATTCGGTTAAGAGTAAGCATTAGCTAAAGCTGCAGTTCTGGGATTAGAGAAGCTGTAGGCTTCAAACAACTGATACTACTGTAAAAGTCCTTTTTCAAACATACTATTGGGAAACTACACTTATTGCTTTTAGGACAGCAGTGTAAAACCTCACCCACTGGTGAATTTAAGTCAATTCCCTATAGAGGGTCATGAAGTAAATCACAGCCATATACCAGTTGAATATGGCAGCCCACCACCGGTGGCTGGTGGGGTGATAGAACTGTGGTTGTTTCCAGGGGCAGGCCTTGGTCTCAGTGGATCCCCCTACTTTGAAATACTCGGCACTTCTCTTATTTCTGTCTCTGCTATTGCAAAATGGGGGAGAGAAGATGCTGAGCATTTTGATCAGTTCAAAACCTGCCTATGGGCCCCATTTAAATTTGTAGTGCTCACTTTGTAAAGCCTGATTTAAAACATATATGTAGACTTTTGTGTCTTGTGACTGGCTTTATCTTCACAATATATTTGGAGGGAGTCACTGGTTGAACAAGAGATAATTACTTGCTGTTCCCAGTGTGTGTGTGTGTGTGTGTGTGTGTGTGTGTGTGTGTGAATGACTGCTCTACAGGACTATCATTATCCTGAAAACAACAAAAAGTAAACTGAGAATTTTGATGAAATGAGAAAAAAGTACTGCAACCAATAAAATTTGTTGTGCCCTACATTTTGTAAACAGTGGAGTTACTACTCTTCTTGCTGTATCAGCCACTCAAATAGGAAGAATGGCATTTGGCTCAATATTGTCAGTGCATAGAGTAGATTGAATTGGCATATGATTGAATATCACTCTTTCTTACGACAGTGCTACATATTTGATATATATACATTAGATATTTTCTGAGGAAATTTCAACATGATATGCAAACTGTGCCTAGTCTTTCAACATCATGTGTAACATAGTAGGCCATAAATTTAATTGGCTGTCTCATTGAGGCTATATATTTTCTCCAACAAAATTTTCTGCTTCCATATGCAACATTCAAGTCTGCCCCCTCCCCTGTCTTTTTAGGAGGTCAGAGAGGGAGCTGATTAATATATTAAATCCTTCTGTGACTGGTAGTATATTCTGATATTTGTCTTCATCATATGATAGATTTTAAAAACTGTAGATAAAAGATGGCTCTATTTTGGTTTGCATTTCAGCTTAGATCTAGTGTCAGCTTTGAATAATTGCAAAAGGAAAGCTTCTTTTACTTCTTTCCCCATCTATGTGAAGAAATGTAGTTTTCTTTCCCTACCAGTCAGAACTCTTGTTGTTTGACCATTGAAAGTGTGTGTGGGGGGGAGATTTATTTTCATCCCCTACTGACTGACATGATCCTTTGTTGTAATGAAGCATCCTATATAGGAGGCAACTGTTTGCCAATCTTCAGTGATAGCAAAATGTGTCATTAACACCCTATTCCAAGAAATCCTATCCTATTCTAATTGACATTGTCCAGACCTCACTGAACCCTTAAACTATTTTTCTATTGCTTTGCCTATGAGAAGATGCATTAAGAACAAAGAGAAAGACAATAGATAATTATACTTACATTTTAGAGGCAGGTACATTACAGTCCCTTGATCCATTCTGTGGCAGCTGGTCAACCCAGCTGGGGGCTCCAGTTTGGCTTTCACTAGGATTCCCCTGAATGCTGGATAGCAGTATATGTGAAAGGGATCTAGGAGTCTTCATAGACCACAAGCTGAACATGAGTCAGCAGTGTGATGCGGCAGCCAAGAAAGCCAACGCAATTCTCGGCTGCATCAACAGGAGTATGGTGTCTAGACTGAGGGAGGTACTGGTACCACTCTACTCTGCTTTGGTTAGACCTCATCTTGAATACTGTGTCCAGTTCTGGGCACCCCAATTCAGGAAGGACATGGTCAAGCTGGAGCAAGGCTAGAGGAGGGCGACCAAAATGGTGAGAGGCCTGGAAGCCACGCCGTATGAAGATAGACTTAGAGAGCTGGGTATGTTTAGTCTGCAGAAGAGAAGGTTAAGAGGGGACATGATAGCCATGTTTAAATATTTGAAGGGATGCCATGTAGAGGAAAGAGAGGGCTTGTTTTCTGCTGCTCCAGAGACCAGGACAAGGAGCAATGGATTCAAGCTGCAGGAAAGGAGATTCCACCTGAACCTCAGGAAGAACTTTCTGACAGTCAGGGCTGTCCGGCAGTGGAATCTGCTGCCTCGGAGTGTAGTGGAGTCTCCTTCCTTGGAGGTTTTTAAGCAGAGGCTAGATGGCCATCTGTCGGGAGTGCTTTGAGGGTGTTCCTGCATAGCAGGGGGTTGGACTGGATGGACCGTGTGGTCTCTTCCAAATCTACATTTCTATGATTCTATGATTCTTTGTGGGACACTGTCACAGTCTTGGTCATTGCAACCAATTTACTTTGTTCCATAGTCTTTTCACTTATTTCTTTATTTATAAGGCAGCTACAATGACTGGTACAGACTGTATCAGAAAGAAAGAAAGAAAGAAAGAAAGAAAGAAAGAAAGAAAGAGAAAAAAAGTAACTTTAAAACAAGTCCCTTTGTTGTTTTATGTATTTTAATATGCTGTATGCTGAGTGAGCAATAAAGAGAAAGCGGGGATACAATGGAATTTTTGAGAAGAAGCAAAAGAGAAAGAGAGAGCAGGGAGGGAGAGAAAGAGGGCAATATTAATATGTAAGACACTTAATAATTGTCTAGCTTTTCCTCATAACAAAATTTTGAGGTCAGGTATTTATTGTACATTTAATAGAAGGGGACTGAAGATGGGAAATGGCACATTTAGTGAAGACTCTCAGTCAATGAGTAGCCAAAGCAAAATGCCAATTTAGAACCTCACATGCCACATTGATACATTTAGGCATTACCATCTAACTAAACAAGAATGTACATTACTTGCACTCTCAGATAGAAGTTATAACCAGAGCTTTGAAAAAGCCTGGAATTTCACAGCTTGGTTAGCTAGTAGCTATACTGGCTGGGGATTCTGGACACTGTGGTATAAAAATAACTTTTCCAGTTTCTGCTTACAACTTGCTTCTCCTGACTGGTTTGTGTGTCCTGTTATTAAAATACCAGTCAAGATGTTTGCAGACTTTGATTATTCATTCTAATCAATTTCAATATCTGAACTAGCAGTCACTGAAGAGTATATTGTTGAACTACGCAGTATAGCATCAAGAGGAATTTAAATAGTGAGCTGTCAAGCATAGGGATGCAAAAGGTATGCCCCAGCCATTTGTTCCAACAACATCTACATCTCTGTTACCAAAGTAGAAATGGCTGTGATTTATATTTCCTTTTCCTTCTTTTATATCTGCACACAGACATATCAACCGCTTCTCATTCAGTGTATAACAAATGAATGCACTATGGTAGCAGCTTCTGACATGCATGTAATATTTCTTAGATGTTCCATGATTGGAATCTATCACTAGTGGAACACTGTGTGTGCCCTGAATAGGGATCCTGTCACCTTCTTTTAAATTTGTTGAGAAGTGGAACTGATAATGCATCACATTCCTTTCGAAGCATATGCATATTAGCTTAACTGCTCCTGCATATTTTGTCTCCTGTCATGCTCCTGCCATCATGTACAAGCTGAGTACAATGTATCAAACTCAGCATCACATAAGTCTTGTTGCATTCAGAAATACTATTTTTTAAAATTCCTTTTCCCGTACACTGTGTGTGTATGAGCGAGTGAGTGAATGAGAAGAGGGAACAGATTTTACCCAGTAGCATCCAAGCACAGTTTTTTAACTATAATCTTTTGCCACTGTGCCAAATCCACCACCAACAAGAAAGTTATAGCTGCCTGGCTGTTTCACTCTGTCTACGGTTTTTGAACTTTTTGAAGCAGAAGTTTGTTTCATCCTGTTCTTGCAGCAGTTTGCACATTTTTCTGGTATATGTACTTTGCATTTTATATACTGTTTTCTCTGATGTACATTTTTGCATGTGTTTTCTGTGATATATGAAGTCTATATCCATTTTTGACCAGAATCTTACATTGATTAATATGATGAAGTGTGAAAAGCAAAAGTTAATTGTACTCTGGTTTGCAGAATAGTTCAAGAAGTAGGAATGAAGTCAGCTCATATTAACATGAAAACTAAACATGTTCCTGCAAGTATTCCTACACAATTAATTCTAATGATATCAGTGGAACTAAAACATACTTCATTGTCACTGGAATTCAACGCGTCTTTAGCTGGCTTCTTGTTTTGATAATCATTTGTTCTATTTTATAATATTTATTGTGAGTTGTACTTTTGCCCAGTCCTGATCTTGGAGAATCACAGTTGTCTACAAATGGCATCAGACCCAAAGAAAATTGACTGGGAGTAGAAGTGGGGACTGACCATTACGATTGCCTGACACTAACCATGGTGTTGATCGACAGAGCTGTTAATTCCAATGAGGGAAAGTCTACCAAAAAAACAAAATGAAACACACTGAACTTTTGACATAGCCACACATATTTTGACATCTTCACTCATCCGCATCCATAGGAACATTGTCTATGGAAATTCTTGTCATGATTTAGCTTCCTGGTGTCCTGAGACATTCTATCTGTTTGGATTTTCAGATGTGAGAGCTTTGCCATCAGGAAAAGTGTACTGTGTAAAGCTCTGGTTGTTGATGTCAGTGACATTGCACCTGGATTTTATACTCTGTCTTACTTTACCATTGTTCCCTTGGCCCCTGTCCCTCTCAGTCACAGATGTTCTTCAAAACTTCCCTTTCAGCAAAGAGGAAACATCTGTCTCACAGGTATTGAATTTTCCCACAACAATGTCACTCTTTCCTTAGCCACTGTTGTTAGCTTCAGTCAACAGTTTCTTATCCTGAGGTGGACATAAAAAGCTTTTGAATTATCTTCTCTGAATTGTCCTCCTGGAATAACTCCTGGGTAAGCCTTAAAGAGCAGTCTGAAAATCTGTATGCCTTTTTGAGAATTTGTGTAAGCTCCTGTTCTTTTTATGAACAATATCTTCAGTGATAATTTAGAAAAATTAAAATTCTACAAATAAATGAAAAGAGAAAAGAAAGAAAAAAGAGAGGAAAGAAAAAGACAAAAAAGGGCTAAAGCATAAGAGATGGAAATCAAAGGAGAAAGAAAGAGGTGACTTGATTTCTCCATGTGATTTTCAACCTCCCTTGCTTCCATATTAGCGCCATAATCTCCTCAAATGAGCATTTCTGTCATCTCAAGCCACATCTTTGATCACACTGAAAAGCTAGCAATTCTCAAATCAGGAACCTTCTTATTATAATTGGCAAACTTTGAAGTACTAGGGACTTCCCATGATCAGAAACTGAAACTTGGACACTGAAGGTTGTGCAACTGCCACAGCTGGGATTGTCCTAGTGAAAAATTATAATCACAAAGCAAGGACTACATCTCATTGACACAGCTAATGTTCTCCATGTATAAGATCACAGATCAGGCCTCCCAGTACAATTGGATTCAAAATTAAACTTTTAAGAACAAAGAAAAAAGTATTTTTTGGGAAAAGAGCAGGATGTAAATGAACATGATGGTGGTAGTGGCGCTTGTGATGATAATGTTTTGTTTGTGGTGAGCATGTCTGCCAGTTTCTCTTTCTCCCTCACACAGTATTTCTAAATCTCATGTCTTTTCTGTTCCATTTGTGAAGAAATGTGCACACTTTGGCTAGTCTTTATATAAAAAAAATACTTGAACAGAAGTCGAACTTTTCCCTAATGCAAATGATTGGTTTGGAAAAGCTAATTGTTATATAACTCAAGAAATATTGTGCCTTCAGTTAATGTCCTGGGTTTACTCCCCCCCCCCATTACTCACCATTAAATGTGAGGATTTATACTAGGATTGGCTTCAACCTGTTTGCAATAGTGCTCCCCACCAAAAAATAATTGTTTTTCAGATATTTTTATTGTGTCAGTTGCCCACAATTTAAGGCCATTTCCACACTACACAGTTATAATGCTATTATTTCACTTTCAACATCCTGTGGAATTCTGGAGTTTGTAGTTTACTGAGGCCAAAGATACCCCTCCCTAAACTGCAAACCCCAGGATGTTGCACACTTTGGCTAGTCTTTATATGAAAAGAATAAACTTGAACAGAAGTCTAACTTTTCCCTATATAGGATGTTGAAAGTGAAATAATAGCACTATAACTGTATAGTGTGGAAATGGCCTAAGACTGAGTGAATAGTTCTGTATCATATCTCTGAAGCCTTCTCTTCTGTTTGTACCATTACATATTACTACCTGATAATCATTCTCTCCCTCTCTCTCTCTGTCTCTCTCTCTCCTTCTCTCTCTCATACACACACACACATTGTGTGATAACTTCCTTGGAACTGGCCATTTCATTGCATTATTGGGCTAGCAGCAACCACCAAGACTGAGGACAGAGCATTTTCAGAACTGTTTTCTCCCTAAGATGGAGCATGTTGCTTCTGTGACACTCACCCTTCACCAGCTTGATCAGCCATCCTTTCCAAGGCTGCTTCCTCACTCAGGTGTGTGGTAGAAAATTAATAGCAAGGTGTGATCTGAAATAAATTGCTTTGCACTATATGATAAGTCACCCCTCATTATTTTTCCCTTTCAAGCCACCACAAAAGGTCCACTTGGGATCTGCATCAATGATAAAGTAATCCTTCAATGCTACTTAGCGTTTGAGAGTTCAGGCCTGTTCATTTGTTAGCCTCTAGTCCAGAATGCTGAGCTTCTTCACACTCTTTGAACCTGTCAAATTGTTCTGGGAAAGGCTACAGAAGAGAAAAGGATGATGCTTTAGATATTATGTCTTTGAAGAAAATGTTAAAATGTTTTGTCTGTGCCTGGATCTAGAGAAGCCTTCTTAAAGGCAACTTTGTTCCAGGAGTTAAATGGAAACAAAACAAAACAGAACAGAACTGGAAGCGGTCAGAAGGTAGGGTTGCTGGGTCAGGACAACCCCGGTTGAAATCTCAGGGCCAAAACCTGCAATCTAGGGACACTTCCTTGGGAAGCTGTAGGAGGTGGGTCCTACTGATATAATAAAAGTGATGTCACATGGGGTAGCCCCAGGAAATGTCATTAAGCATGATAAATTGAGCATCAGGTACAATCACCCAGAGTATGACATTCAAATTAAAAAAAATACTAAGTGAAGAAAAATGAGTAATATTAATGTTGTCATAGTCCACTTTTTAAAATTTGGTTGTCAAATTTACATTATTCAAATTAGGAATCTTAATTGTTGCATTTTTTTCTTCTACCATGTTTCAACCATCATATTGGTTTTTTTACAGTTACAGCTGAACTGAGAGAAGCAGTATAGATTAGTGTTTAATGTACTGAATATTGAAGAACCAAGTTCAGATCTTGCACTTAACCATATAACCATGCTCCACTAGTACTTCTCAGCAAAACTACCTTACAAGATTGGCGTGGGGATTTAATAGAGAGAGGGAAACTATGTAGAATAGAGAAATGCATTCCTTGTGCAGAACAAATAAAAGAACAACAATCATAACATCATAACATTTGTCATGCACAAACACTTCCAGTTGTATCATCGTCAGATGACTATTTTTGCCATCATTTTTTCACTGATGGTAAAAAGCTACAGATCCATGAAAGTACTAGAGGAGGCCTCTGACGATGACTGACCCATAGGGCAAGATGCAGAAGAAAACAGAAGCAAACAGCAATAACTGAAAGGGAAAAAATGTGGCCTGATTTCCTTCATTGTTTAAAATTATAACTAGAAAACAGGGTTTTTTTTCCTTTCACCTATTTGATCTTTCATCAAAATGTACACCCTAAGTAAATCATTTCATAGAAACATAGAGTTGGAAGAGACCACAATAGCCATCAAGTCCAACTCTCATTCTTTTTTTACTTCTTTAATTACATCCTTCCACCCAACTGTCTGTGTAGTTCATATATCTGAGGAAGTGGTACGCAGTCCACAAAAGCTAACGCCAAATACAGCTTATTAGTCGTTAAAGGTAGATGCTGTTCGTTAGACATGGGGAGATACTTTTTTTAATAAGTTTTTTATGTTTTTTTTTTCTGCAAAAGACTGAAACAACTACCTTCCTGCAAACTTTGAAAAGTATTCCTTGAATCCTTGGGGTGTGGAAAAAAATTCAAAGTGCCAGTTCAGGGGAGCAGATGTGTTTCTTCCTCCTTTACACCACCCTTATTCTTCTCTGCAACATAAATCTTTTCTACATCTTCACCTTTGTAGCCGTTGTAAACTCCAAATGGAGTTTACATTGTTGATGTAAATGGTATTCCTCTTTTATGTACATTTAACTCAGTAAGACACATGCATAAGGAAATAGTTCAAATGTCCATGCTATATTCCTGAGAAAAACAGATGTAGAGTTAATCAATTAAAAATATTTTCTTTGTTATTGTTTGAATCCATTTCACCAGAATCGGAAGATGCAAATCAAGCATCTACATTAATAAGCTTGTATCTAGCCTTTCTTTTTGCCCTTACCCAATTCCCTTTTTCCTCAGAGTAGCATCTTGAGGTAGCTACCTCAGTGAGCAGTGCTGAACCAATGAATTGTACTGTTCCCTCTTCCCGCTGCTGCCTTGTCTTGTCGCTGAGCTCCTAACTTGCCCTTCTCTCATTCTTTTCCCTTCCACCAGTGACTTCATGCTTCTACAATGTCCTGTCTCTCTTGTTGTTTACACTGCACTGCATCTCCTATTCCCTTCCCTCACCTTGTCACACAGTGGCCAGTGAGGCCCCTCCCTAAACTGCAAACCCCAGGATTCCATAGGATGTTGAAAGTGGAAAAATCACGCTATAAGAGTGTAGTGCGGAAATGGCCCATGTCTCCATCTCTTGCTCCCTGACGCTCATCATGCCTGCTTTCCTTTCCTTTCCTTTCCTTTCCTTTCCTTTCCTTTCCTTTCCTTTCCTTTCCTTTCCTTTCCTTTTTTTTATTTTTTTTATTAAAACAAGATTAAAGTGAATTGGTAATTACATAAACAATATAGGCATTGAACAGAAATTATTAGTTCTTCAGGCTTCAACAAAGTTACTTTTGATCAACTAATGTCTTCCAAGTAATATTAATAACAATAAAAAAGAAAAGGCAAAAAAAAAAGATAATAAAACTTTCAGATGTTACCATTAATTACATTGTTTAACAACAAAACAACAACAACATATGTTTGAGATTACTTCCATTGATTTGAACTCAATCACTTGTTGACAAATAATGAAGATTCACTTACATGTTACTTAAACTTTCTCTCCTTGCTTCTTTCTGTATAATCTCTGTATCAATTGGCATTGTTCCTCCTTTATATATTTTCAACATATATCAGTATTCATACACTGTTCATAGCTGTCAGTATTCATACACATTCATACTTATACGTATATGAGGACAAAAGGCTTCATTATATCCTCCCAAGTATCCATTTCCAATCAAATATATTGTTATTTATGAAGTTCAGTACTAAACCCATGTTAGTTTGTGCATCTGTTCAGTTATTAACTTCTCATAAATATATTCAGGCTTGTTTAATTTACTTGATTTACCTTAGTTGGTTTACCTTATTCTATAATTATGTTACCCCATTTACTATGGAGAAACCTTGTAATTGGATCCCATTCCTTCAATATTATATCAAATTTCTCTTTAATTTTTATAGTAAGTTGATCATTTTCTTTCATATCCAGTATTTTCATCATCCATTGTTCTAGAGTAGGGTCTCTTTGTTTTTCCAGCCTTTAGCAATTAAAATTCTGGCTGCAGTGACAAGATATAATAAGACTCTCCAATATTTCTTTGAGATTTTTGGATCTACAATTTGAACCATATTTAATAAATAAATTTCTGGTCTTAGAGGTATTTGGGTTCCAAATATTTCTGTCAGAGTTTTATTTAGCTCTTTCCAGAATTTATTGATTTTTTGGCAACTCCACCACATATGTATAAATGTTCCAATTTTCTCTTGACATTTCCAACATTTGTTTTGATGTGTATTATACATTTTTTCCAGTTTAGCCAGTGTTATGTACCATTTATAAAACATCTTTATATAATTTTCTTTAAGATCTTGTGATAACGTAAATCTGTGGGTTTCCATGATGTTCTCCATTGGTCTAACTCAATTGTGAGGCCTAGTATGGTGGCCCAAGATGTCATAGTGTCTTTAACTGTTTCATCCTCTAATTTGTAGTTTAGTAAGTAACTGTAAAATTTTGATATAGTGTGGTTTGAGTGACCAAATATGATTTTCTCTAATTCATTAGGTGTTTGCCTCAGATTAAACCTTTCTAGTTTTAGATCTATTTTGTATCTTTCATAAGGTTGCCTATATGGAAACCATGCTATCTTACAACCCATTTGTTCTAATTTTTCTCTTGTTTTTAACTGTGGTGCAGGTGATTCACCTATTTCTAGTAGATCTTTATGTGTAAGCTATTTTTCTTGCACATCATCCCATCTTCCAAAAAAGGCTTCCTGAGGGGATATCCAAGTTGGAATTTTGTTATATAGTTTTTTCTTTATTTGTATCCATATTCTCAGTAGTGATCCCCTTATAAAATGATTTGTAAACTCCTTGTCTATTTGTGCTTTGTTATGCCAAAGATAGGTGTGCCAGCCCATCCTATTATCAGCTCCCTCTAATGTTAACGTTCTTACATTCTGTAGTCTAATCCAGTCTGATATCCAAGCTAACCCAGATGAGTAATAATATAGTTTGAGATCAGGCAAGCTACATCCACCTCTTTCTTTTTGATCTATGAGATTTTTCCAGTTTATCCTTGGTTTTTTTCCTTCCCAAATGAATCTCGTAAGATCTTTATACCATCCTTTGAATGGTTTCTCATTCTTTATTGTTGGTAGGTTTTGAAATAAAAAGATCATTTTGGGCAAGATGTTTATTTTCACTGTCTCTATTCTTTCAAGGAAGGATAGATGTCATTTGCTCCATTTTTCTAAATCCTTCTTTATGTCTGTCCACACTCTTACATAATTATTATAATTCTGTATTTTGCTTCATGATCCAGATGCCTAAATATTTAATTTTCTTTTGAATCTGAAAGTTAGACTTTTTGATAAATTGTTCTTTCTTGGGGTGCATGTTTTTTGTTAAAATTCCAGTTTTCTCTTTATTTATCTTAAATCCTGCACTTTCACCAAATTCATGAATGATTAACAGCTTATCTATACATTCTAGTGGTTCTTGAAGAAAAATTACAAGTCATCTGCATACCTTGCAGTTTAATATATCTGTTCTTTAATTTTAACCCCTTTTATGTTTGGGTCTGATCTGATCCTTTTATTTAATATTTCCAGTATCAAAATAAATAAAAGGGGCGAGAGGGGCAGCCCTGCCGTGTTCCCTTTTCAATTTATCATGCCTGCCTTTCTTGCTTCTTGCACTCTGTCACTGGTCTTGTTACCCATCATTCCTCTTTTACCAACCCTCCCTTACTTCACTCTCCTGACACTGCTACTCATTCTCTTGACTTACCTCATGCCCTCATAGTATACCCCTCTCTCACTGTTTGTATTTTACTGCTTGCATCACTTGGTCTTCTCTCTTTTCTACACCTCCCCTCCCCTCACTTCCCTTCCCTGTAGTGCAACCTTCTCCTGCTTCTTGTGTCCTACTATTCACACCACTTACTCTCTTATCTTTCCTATTTCCTCTTCTCACCTTGCACCATCATGGTACACTCCTCCCTGGCTTCCTGCACTCTGCTGCTCATACCTGTCAGGACCCTGGAACTCCAGGACACAAGCTCTGAGTCTGAGCCAGAGTCCCTGGAGCCTGCTGCACCAGCACAGCCCACTCCCGAGGCTGCCCCAGGCACAGAGCCCTTGGCCCCAGTAGTCCCAGCAGCAGAGCCAGGGGCTGCCCCAGACCCAGCCCAGCCAGAGGAGTCAGACAGTGAGTTTCAAGAGCAGGTGCCTACTTACCAGCAGCATCGGGAGCAAAAGAGTGCTCTCAGGAGGTCAGAACATTTAAATAGAAAACGCCAGGCAATCAGGGCCCAGCTGCGATAACACCTGGAGGAGTGATCTGCCTATAAAAGCAATCACTTAGCCTTGGGTCTTTTGTCGGCTCACAACTGACCATTCTGGGTGAAGTGCTTGTTGTGGATCTCAGCTTGGCCTCCTGAAACGCTGCCCGACCTGCTGGAACGTCGCCACCTCTTGATCCCGGACCAGCTCTGGTAACTTTTTTGTTTGGACAGACTTTGACTGTGTGCTCGCTTGGCTGTGACGTAACAGCCAGGGAGTCTCCCTGCTGCCGGTATTTACTGCTATTTTTCCTGTTCTGTTCTGCTGAAGTAAAGCCCTTTAATTTATTCTCTGCCTCATCTGCAAGAGACCTGTAGCCGGCTCCCTTGGCTGCTTGCCAGGCCTGGGCGTTGACAACACCACTCACTTCTTCTTTCTCCTTTCCCCTCCCTCACTTCATTTCATGTCCTTCTCTTGCTTCTTGCGCTCCGTCACTCACACCATCCTCTCACCTCATGCCTTCACAGTGCACCCCTCTTGCTTTCCTCGTACCTGAAATTCCTAGGTGGGCTTGTTTACTGCAGAACAATTTGACAGAAGAGTACCTCCACATTTTGTTCCATATTTCAATTATTACAAAAGCTAGAGATGTACCTTTCTTGTTTGAAAAATGAAAGCTTGGAATCTGGGCCAAATGGTGGTCTAAACAGGCTTCAGGTAACATGCCTAGAATTCAAGTAAACCATCTACCCAGGGGGTAGGGCAACTCTGGTAATACTCACACACATGTACACACACAAATGCAAATGTGCATCAGAGCAGTGCTCTCACGATAAGATTCCTTTCCCTCATCCTGAGGACTGAAGGAGCAGGCTCCGATATCTGACAACCATAACAAAAGCCCACTTCTGATGTTGGAAACTTATTTGTAAGTTGATTAATGATTTCTACAGTCATCCAAGAGTGATATTCCTTCCTCCATTTTTGTTAGAAAAAGGGCAGACTTTATTAAAATTCATTTGTTTATTCTTTTAAAGGCTACAATCAAAGTTTTATATAATCTCTTTTATTGGGCTAGTGTGAGAGATCCAAGTCTAGCCACAATGAAAAAAGAATAGCAGAACCATCCCTAAGTCAGAAGATAGGCCCATCAGCAAAATTACATTTTTTTTGTACTAAGAAGGACTCCCATGGAAAAACTTTCACCAAGTGAAATCATATATCTTTTTTCCATTTGTATCTACTGAGTGCTGGACTCGGTTTTGGTCCTTTCCTAACACCTTCAATATCTTTGCCTTTGGCTGGGGAATGCATTTAAAAATTCCCAGTTTGAAAATCTTATGCACTTTTATGAGAACTATTAGAAAAATTACTTTATTGGACTACAGCTCTCAGCATCCTCTTGTCAGCATGGCTGAACCTCAGTCTCCCAGTTGTCCAAATATCTATGCAAGCAACCTTCAAGGGAGGGAAAAAACCCTACTTGGTGCCAGTTATTTTAATTTTTAAAGAGAACATTTTGGATATAGTCCCCTCCTGCTGAGCTGTGAAATGTAAAGAATTGAGAGTTAATGCCTAGGGAGCAATAAGAGAAAGAGAAAGGTCTGCTGGCAGATAATGCAGAGTGGAGTTTTCTAATGAGCCACTGTGACTTACAAAAGGAAAAGATTGTGAGGGGGCCGAAATAGAATCTGAAGGGGAAAGTAAAAAGTTCCTTACAGTGTAATTAACAAAAAAAAGTTTTTTTCTCTTCTGAGACAATTTACATTAATCTTCAAAAATATGTGTAGAACTGAAGGACAGTATGGAAGAAACTAATTGCAAATAATTTCTCACAATTTCCTAAGCCCTTTCAAATGGCATCTTCCTTTTTTGCAAAAGTAAACCTGATTCCTTTAGGGCAACAATATAAAATTATATGGATATTTAACTGCACCGTATTGCTGTGCTGTAATTAAGCCTTAAGTACCTTGCAATTATTCCACCAACTGGGTTAATAGAGTCAACAACCAGGCAAATCCAGGGCCTGCTTGCTTCCTTATTTATTTATCTATTTATCTTAAAGATATTTGATTTAAAAAAAATGGTAAAGGAGATTAGCACTTCCGGTTCTTGAAAAGAGACAGAAATGTAAGTGTTGACTCACTTGCAATCCCAGCAGCTGAAGTGCAATTGCCTCTTTGCTCATTGTCTGTAAAATGATATAGAAACTTTGACTAAAATAAATGGTGATTCTCAAAATATGATTCAGAATGGGCTTTTGGGTATGCCTTGAGTCCTCAATGAATATGACAAAAGAAAACACTGGAGGTCTTTTCTAGTGGAAGCAGTTACAAATGATACCTTTAAAACCAGTTCCTCTATATTTGAATGCAGCTATATTTAAAAACTCTGTGGAATTGAAAAAGGGACTTATTTCTAAAACATTTCTGCAGAGAACAGACTGAAATAGGGGCCTGTGATGTGGTAAAGGGCTAGAAATCCCTCCGTGAAACCTGAGTACCAATGACTACAGTTATAGCTATAGCAGAATATGTGCTGTGAACACAGAAGGGTCCAGGTTCAATCCCTGATTTCTCCAGATGAGGTTAAAATAGAGCCCTGCCTGATAACCACATGCGAATGCTGCTGTTTTGAGATGCATAGACCAATGATCTGAGTCAAGATAAGGAGGTTTGGTATAATTCATATGAAATTGTGCTTTTCATTTTCTTTAAAAATAGTCAAGTGCTGAGACAGAGACAAACAGCCAAATCCACTAATTTACTCTCCTCTCCCAGCCAGCAGTTTTATGCTGTATATGTAATCTGCACAGATGTCTGCTGCCTCCATAAATATTAGTGCTAATGGCTAAATGGGAGTTATATAAATTAATAACACATTAAAACCAGAACTGCTGACAGTGATATCCTATTAGTGGGTGAAATTGTTCATCTCTAGTTCTGTTTCCTTATTACCAGTACTTTGCAGTTGCTTGTTGTCATTTTCTGATATATGCCTGTGGTTACTGTCAAGAACTCCTGTGGTGCTTGGTCAATTAGAAATGTTTCATTGGAATTAACTACCAGTGACTGTTTGTGTTCATGACAGCACAACTGCCCAAACTGTTGTGCTTGCAAAGATCATTTCAGAGCTGCTCCCTGACCTCAGTCGTGGCCCAAGATGTTCCCCTGCATGTGGCAGGAGGACAAAGTGCTCCCTCCACCTATCTTGCCAGTGTTCCTGTCACCTACACCCAAACTGGGCAAGCATGCTTTCTGGGGATCTGTGCTGGCCTCAAAAAAGTGGGTAGTCCCGTTCTCTAAGGGTTGCTGAAGACCAAATGTTTCATTCTGAGATGTGCTTCTTCAAACAGTGGTGTGACAGAAAAGATTACTACAGGGACTTCCTGTATATGGTTGGCGTGGCTCTCCAGACTCTTCTCATCAGATTTGTCTGCTTTGAGCTGGTTCCCTCAGAATAAGAGATGAGGTGCGTGACTGCTGAGCCCCTTTACCAGATCCTGTCTTTTGCTGCTTCGTTTTCTGAACAGGGAGAGCAGGGATTGCAGGCTTTTGTGGAGTGACCACCTTGTTAAGGCATCAACAATCACAGGAGTGAACTCCCACTGGGGGAGTTCAACACCCATCCTACTCCACCCTTCCTTATAGAAGCACCATCCCTGCTCATGCTGGTGTTTTTTTTTCCTGACATGAATATGAATATCAATGTCAAGTAAAAGCATTGTGAGGAAGTTGCTTACAAATTAACCTGAGTGCAAGTTAGAACAACACTAGGCCATTTCCGCACTACACTGTTATAGTGCTATTATTCCACTTTCAACATCCTGTGGAATTCTGGGGTTTGTAGTTTACTGAGGCCCAAGGGCTCTTTGGCTGAGAATTCTAAATGCCCCTCCCTAAACTGCAAACTCCAGGATTCCATAGGCTATTGAAAATGGGATAACAACACTATAACAGTGTAGTGCGGAAATGCTGGCAATTCCATATCCACCGTATTTTAAAGATGAAAACTGAGACACATATGGGCAAGCAACATAAGAGTGTGATCAAGACTGATGCAATTGTCAGTGAGGAAGAACACACAAGCTGGGAGATGTTTCACCAGTTTGCTTTTTCCTGAGCTTGGCTGTGCTAAGGCAAGATTCTGCCCCTATCCTTTTGCTGCCCACCCCCGGACACTGAGTTAATTGAGTACAAACTACTTTTGTACTTTGAACTCAGGCTGTAACAATTGAAGAGCACTGAAGACAATGTGGAAAGTGAGAGGAGGAGACTGAAAAGCAGATGGAAAAATGGGATGAGGGATGATTAATTGGGACTATCCCTGCCAAAATGGGACAGCTTGTATGTAATTTTGAATATCTGCATGTATATATGCTTTGCTCCTCATGCATATGCCAAACAACCAGTATTTGCACTATTTTTTTGAGGTATGCTCAAGAATCCTGCTTAAGCAGAACCTGAGAAAGTCTCAGGCTTTCCCCAGCCAGCATGGTGAGTAGACAAATAATTTTTTGGGGCTCTGGATTTCAGGAGAGTGACCCCTCCCATTTTCATATTTCTGGTAAAAGAGGATTGTTCTTACAAGCAGATCTGGATGTTACAACAAACTATACAGTCAGCCCTCTACATTTGCGCATTTCACTTTTTCAGATTTGATTATTCATGGATTATTTCCTGCTGCCTCTGTTGCCTCCCAGTGCCATTTTCATAGGGACTGCAAGCCTCATGAGACTGAGAAACCGCAAGCTAGGATTGTAAATCCCTATTAAAAATGGTGTGGAGCAGCAGTGGAGGTGGCAGTAAGCCCCACCAACCACCCACTTCTGCCTTGTGTAGGAATCCCGATGCCTCAGAGGAATCCATGGTGGGTCGAATATGGTGATCATACTTTTTTGTGTGTTAAATATGGTTTGGGAGGGCCTAGAGTTATTCATGGTTTTTCCACTTTCACAGGGGTCCTGTGCCCCTAACCCTAGCGAATGTGGAGGGAGGACTGTATAACCATAACAAATTCCCCCACAAACTTTAGCTGTCCTGTGAAACTCTGCTCATTTGTGGCAGGATAGTGCCCGCCCTCTGCACTTTGAAATGTCATTGAGTGAGATGTAGTTTTCACATGGGTATTCAGAAATCGTGGTGTATAACACCTTTCTCAATAGAGATATTCAGGTTTAATGTCATAAAAAAGTCACTTCAGAGGGACCCTTTACTTGCAGTTGTTTCTCTTGTTTCAATGATTGCTATCCTTGTTTTGAAAGTGTTCCAAACAGGCCTCAAGGGTAGAGCTATTTTTGTATGTAAATAAATTCACAGTGTGACAGTGCTTGGCATGAGGAGAGGTGGTGCCTGAGTGACTGCCATCCGTCTGCCTGATGGATTGACTTGCATCACTCTAGAGCCAGAAGTCATTGATTTCTCCAGCTTCTTCATGGTGTGATGACCTTCAAAAAAGAGAGGTCACTTTCTGAGCTTTTGTTTCCACTGTTCTTCTCTATTCCCCCCCCCCCCGTTTATTCACTTGTTTTCCATTGTCATTTTAGACAGCTCCCCTTAATCTCACCTAATTAGAGATTGAAGATAAGGAGGTGAGTTGATGCCTTCAGCAGAAGATCAAAGCACAGAAGATGACAAGTTTGTAGCACAGCTGCTACAATTTCTCCTGCTGTCAGCAAAAGCATGCTGGAAAAAAAGTGGAAGAACGAGACCACCAAGTATGATGTTAGTGTTTTTTAAAAGTTGGCATGGTACACGAAGATACATATGGCTGATATGAGTTAATCTTGTTGACAGTAAAAACAGGATGTCCTTAGTATGAATGTGGACTCATACTAGAGAGTGAGAAATTTCACTCAGTTTCTTTCTCAGACTATATATCTGTAAAAAAACCTAATTCACAGTTCCTATACTCATATGGAGCTCATAATACTACACTACATGTCAAACTGCACATTTTCCCCAATTCCACTGAGAATTGTATAGAAAAATGCAGACTTTACAGGGAAATTCATACAAAATTACATATTTTATCAAAAATACCTACAAAAGTACACATTGCACAGAAAAATGCCCAGAACAATGAATATACAGGGAAATATCCAGTAAGAGCTTCATAAATCTTTGTTTACTCACATAAAACATACATTAATTTTTAAAACATATGGAGGCATTTTGGGGGAAAAAGGAATGAAGTGTTTTGTACCAGGTTTGGTTTATTTATTACTGCTTTAAAATATGTGCACACGCACACACACACACACAGAGCTTACGTTGAATGGACTTTGGCCTAAATACACAAAAGGTATCAGATCCTATCTAATCTTGGAAGCTAAGCAGGGTCAGCCCTGTTAGTGCTTGGATGAGTGACTGTCAATGAATATATAGCAGGAGTTATGGGCTATATTTCAGAGAAAGGAACTGGCAAAATCAGCTCTGAGTATTCCTTGCCTAGGAAATTCCTGTGAGATTCATGGGGTTGCCATAAGACAACAGGAGATTTGAAGGCACATACAAGCACATGCTGAAAAGAGAAAATAAAAGGCTTAACAAGGAAACAAATAGTTTTAACAAAATGAGGATTTGAATGGGATCAAGAATTATACAGAATACAATTTTAATTATCGGAACTTTAGAGTCAGCTGAAATGTTGCATGGATGTTGTGTTTGTTAGGTTTATATATGGATGAAAAGCAACAGCAGGAGGCTGCCAGTTTCATCAGAGAACACTTAACGCTTTCCTCTTTTGCCCATTTTTTGTTTCAGATTCCCATTTTCCCCACACTGTGTGGTACATCTAATTTTTGTCCATTAGGTGAGCAATTCTGAATAAATAGCTTCTGGAAGAAAGTGCTCAGCACTATCACCTTCAACTATCAAGGGCAGCCTTCCATAATTGCTTTTCACTACGGCTGTAATTCTATACTCGGCTAGCCCACTTAACTCTGTGTTATATTTATCATATATAGGATTATGTTCAAATTCGGATTGGATTCATGTGGCCCTCCAGATGTTGTTGGACTACAGACCCAGCCGTCCTAGCCAACATTGCCAATGATGAAGAATGCTGGGACTTGCAATTTGCCTTCATCTGAATGGCTGCAATATTCACAACCCTGCATTGTAGCTAGGTTACAGTTCATTTTTATAAGTGACAGGTATGAAATGTCCAGTAGTTTGACCTGAATTCAATGAGTTATTCCCTGGTAAGTATGCTTAGAATGATGGTCTTAGCCAAAAGGCCTTACAGTTTTTAAAGCAGCTATGAGGCTTCTGAACATCCCTTAAAGCAGTGGTTCTCAACCTGTGGGTCCCCAGATGTTCGTGGACTTCAGCTCCCAGAAGCCCTGAGCATTGACCATAGTGGCTGAGGCTTCTGGGAGCTGAAGTCCACGAACATCTGGGGACCCACAGGTTGAGAACCACTGCCTTAAAGAGATATTGAATCTCATAATTCCCTGGATATCTACATTGGAGATACATGTAACTGCGGAGTGTGAATGTGTGTTAGTGAGTGAGTGTGAGTGTGAGTGTGTTGTCCCCTCAAAAAAGAATTTTGCTTTCCCAATGAAATTGTCCTTTAATCCTCTAACCTCTAGCATTGTAATAATTTAAAACACCAGTTGAGCAATTGAAATACAGTTTAAGCATCCAAAGAAAAGGGGCAGGGAAAGTGACTTAGGGAATGAAAATATAAGAATTTTAGGTGAGAATGATTTTTGATCTGTCATTCTGCACAATGCTACAAATTTGAGCATTACAGGAAAATTTCTTCGGGGGGGGGTAAATTCTTATTTGGTAGTGATGCCCTCATTTTTCCTCCCCCTCCCTTAGCTACACTTCTGTTTTAAACCTTATCCTTCTGTGGTACAAACTTGCATTTATGGAGATTTCACAGTCCACCACCATAAGACTAAATTTAATTTAAATGGCATAACATCTCTAAACACACACAAGGGAAGAAAACTGAATGCTTTTGAATAGAAAGGGACATTGGCAAAACACCTTTGTGACCACAGTGATCTTTGACCCTACATAGGATCTTTGTGCTTTCAAAAGCATGCGAAGCAAGAGAGAGTCCAATTGCTGCAGTTCCTTTATTTTTTTCCCCAGCGTATGAACTGATAAGGCACTTCCAAAGCCAAGAAGGCTTTTGAGATGTGATCTGAGCTTAAAAGCAAAGCACCATCATTCTATTTGTCTTGAGTACACAACTTGGCTAAGAGTGATTGGCCAAAGAAGTTATAACACAGCATGAAAAGACGACTGCATAGTGTTTGCTGAATTTCCCAGAGAAGTGGAGTAGAAATTGCTGTAGCTATTTGGGAAGTGACCTGGAAATACATTAAATCCAGTAGGCGGAGATGAGAGAGAGTGAAAGTGAGAGAGAAACCTAATACCACACCAGGGAAAAAAAGCATTCTAATTACCCAAGCTGTGTCAGTGGAAAGTTTATTCCTAAAGGAAATGGAGGACCACGGGTTCAAAAACTGTGTACCTGACATTGCATACCAACTTGTCATAAAAATTATTTCCATGAACTAGAGGGAATTCAGGATTCTGAGCATCAGGTCCCTGGGAATGAAAAGCAACACTTAGTGCCCAATTCCAAGCCTTTGAAAGTCAGCCAGAGTCTACCCTTTCCTAAAACATCAGCAGTTTTTTCATTTAGATCTAAAGGGGATTCTTTTTTCCCCATTTTTTTCCCTCTGTAACATGGTGGCTACACTTCCAATTTAATTCAGTGGAGACAACATCTGTGTAAATGAGAGCAAATGATGTCTTTCCCAGTGTGAGTACACCAGGAAGGAAGGAGTTGTTGTTGGGTAGTCAGAGCAGGATGATCTAATCTCCTGTGTTTCTGCATCATGTGCGCCCACAGTGGGGTTGTTTGCACAGCTTCACTATAAGTGAGCTATGTCAGCTGCGCTCCTGAAAAGAAATGTGCAGACAAGGAGGTGCCATGGGTATGCACAGACAATAAGCTTCAAGGTTGCCTTGGGGTAGCAGAGATGACATCTGTTCCAGAGATGAAGCAAGTACAGCTGCTAAAAGCTGTCCCAGCAGCAACCCCTGGAGGCATTTGTTGGCCTCTATCAGTATAATGCTTCTAGCCAGAACATCACATCCTCTTCTCTTCCATCTTGTACAATAGCACAAGCCAGCCTTTCAAGCAAAGAAAGAATTTTATCATTTGTCAGTTAGATGTGCAGCTACTTATCCAAGTAGGTGATTGGAGAATTGTGTTCCTGCCCCTCTGTCTTAGGGTGTAAGTTACAAATGATGCAAACCATCCATCTAAGTACAAATGTCAGAAAGGCTCAGGGTTTCCTTTCAAGACCATTAGATTAGGTTCATTTTAAGAACATTGTCAGCCTTTCCCAACCATGTGCCAACATTTCTCCATTCCCTTCCAACACATTTCCCACAAATAAAAACACAAGCAAAATACATACATACATACATACATGGTGAGTGTGTGTGAGCATTCATGTGTGTGGAAAATGATTCCAGGGCCCTGATCCACTCAGGGCCCAGACCAACTCAAGCTTGTGGAGGGGGGCGGGATCTGTCAAAATGTAACATCACAGATGCACCAAAGCAGTGACTGATTGATTACATGAGATATTAAGCAGGAGGCAGCAAAAAATTCAAGGCAAGAGGAAAATTCATTCATGTCCCTTTGCTGATCAAAGCAGTCCTTCATCACAGCTGCTATCTACTAGGATCTTCATGATGAATAAGATATTGCCCTCAACAGACTCAGTTTACTGGGCTGGAGTATGGCTGATGCACCCTCTAAGATAAGACTGATCATCTGAGCTTTCCTGATCTTTAAAAGCCCATTTAAATACCCCTTCTCCTTTGTTCCAGAAGGTGCTGACATTGTTCCAGGCAAAGGTGGAGGAAAAATTATGCTATCCTAACTTCTGATGGAGACATGCTTAGAGTAACAGAGCCATGCCAGAAATACTGCAACTACTGAAAGCCCCATCATCATCATCATCATCACTCCCACCCCCATAGACCTACTTGATTTATTAGCAAATGCCCAGTTAACGTTCTTATCCCCTATAAGCATATGTTTAGGGTGAATGTGAAAGTTCTTCTTGCCAGTTCTTCTGGAAATTCCAAACCCATACAATGTGAGTATGTTATATAAGAGCTTCAACTATCAATGAAATAACAATATAGTGCAGGACACTCTGAGGTCCTTTCCTCACGGGGGGGCGAAACGGGGCCACGCACGCAGGGACGGAGCTTACCCACGAGCGGTTTGCTCTGTCCCTCCGAAGAGCGCAGATCCGCCTTTCCAAATGCCACCGAATTTCGGCGGCACCCGGCGGCACCCAAAATGGCGGCCAGCGGCTTCTGGCGGTGCTCCGCCAATTAGGACAGCGCGCCAGCCAGAAGCCCACCCCCGGGCCGATTTGCGCTACCACATCTCTGCAGTTCTTGACCGGGGGCTGCTACGGGGCAGCGCAGGTAAGTTTTATAAAAACCACTTTTGAAGGTGGTTTTTATAAAACTCACAGCGCCACCCCCGGGGCTGCGCTAGAGCAGTTTGAGGTCTAGAACCTCACTTTTTTTAACTGCTCTAGCGCAGTCCCCGGTGAAGAAGACCTCCTGGAGAGGTCGCTCTAGCGTGGGCAATATGCCTGTGTGGAAATGGTCTGAGATACCTTTTAACTGTATATTTCTAACATAAAGCAAAGGCAGATATGAGCATGGATCGATACTAATACACTAAGCCTTAGATCAGGGAGAGCAGCAAGTGGATCTGGACCAAATAGTAGATCTCTAGATGATTTTCAGATCAACAAGGATTTTTCTTTGCCAGTCATTAAACAATAGTAACAACAAAAAGACTTCCCTCCCCCTTAACTTATGCTTCTGAAATGCAAAATAAAGTGAGGCAATTAGATATAGATGGTGTGAGAGCTCTATTTAATTTGTTTTCTTAGAACAAATTTGGACACGTGGAATTTCTGAAATCTGGAGTCCTTTTTAGGCATTTGTCTGAAACTATGACAGCTATTAAGTAGGGATATTAAAATCTGGTTTTTTTTGCATTTTTCCAAATACCACCAGCATTTTCTTCCTGTTCTTTTTCTGTAGCAGCTGTAAGATGTCAGTTTTATATTTTCTTTTTCCTAATAGAAATTCATACACTTAAGAAAAAAAAATCTTAATGTGTGCATTTATTTGTTCATTTGTACCTATGGTATACATTTTTCTCCAGTGACTTATACTCTGTTGTGTATATATTTTTATTGCAGGCATTTTTAATCACATTTTAAGGAGTGTACAGTTGGCCCTCCACATTTGCTAGGATTAGGGCCCCCTGCAAAAGTGGAAAAAATTCAAATTTCAAAATGTTTGTGTGTAGGTCTGTGGGAAAGAGTGCTGAGGCATAGTGGAGAGAAGAGGAACCCAGGATCCAAACCAGGTAAGAGAGAGGAGAAGGAAAGGGGGTGGCTCAACATGTTGGCCCTATACTACCTCTCTTGCTCATCTCTTTCTCTGAGTGTGGGGGTAATTGTAAGAGTGTTTGTGGTGCTAAGAAATCAGGCTGTGAGCTGTTCCTAGCTGGCCAGGGAGCAGATGGTGGTGGTGGAGGAGGAACACCAGAGGTGGGTTTTTAAAGGGCTATGCAGTCTGACTGGAGCTGCTGAGAGGGAAGGTTCCCGCAGAAAAGAAGCACCTGAGGTGGGAGTCAGTGGTTGAAGAAACGTGCAAATAATCAAATCCTTGAAAGTCAAACTTGCCAATGTGGAGGGCTGACTGTACATTGTTTTGTGTGGTTTATCTTATTTCTTCAAAATGGCATGAAACATTGCAACTGTGAATTCTCGAGACAAAGAATATTCCTTCTTGCAAGTCTGAGGATTTGCAAAGAAGCTACTCTCCTTGAGAGTTGTTGGATCTAATAAAATTCTTTCCTATCCTTCCCTATAAGTGGGTAGATGGATACAACTGCACATATCTTCTCTATTTCCTAGGTCTCTGTCCTTGAGCCTCTAGGCTCCACTTACTATGTCCCTCTGCTTGACAAAGTTTAAAAAGGAGTTCAACTCCTATTCACCTAGGGTGTGTAGAACACATGAACATGGATGTTGAAAAATCATGTGGACCATTCTTAAAATCTTCAAGTGAATGTCAGTAGCCATTTCTTGAGACCTCATTGTGGGGATGTCAGGGACTGAGGGGTCTGGCATAGAGTCATATATAGTTCTCCTTATAGAACTCAGATATTCAGACAAATTTCTAAACAGAGATTTAGGTAAATATCTTTTGCACTAGAATCTTGTGGGCAGATCTTGAATTGTAGGAAAAAACAAAGTTAGTTCAGAGAACCTGAAGTTTGCTCACCACTGCTATCTATATCCAATTGTTTATCTTGACCAATGAAAATCCATTCAATCAATAGGAATTTGTTAAGTCAATGTACATGTAAACTGCATTGATTCAATAGATCTACTCTAGTTTAGACTACCAATTGGATTTGGGCAATAAGACATGTGGGCAACTTTAGTGTGTCCAACGACCTGTTTTCTGCAGAGGCTTCATAGGCCCTTTCTGCATGTGGGAAAAGAATCGCGCAAAAACGGGACTCACTGGACTTCTTCAGCATCTGGGCGAGTCTGTCGGGATGAGGAGCAGTGTGAGCTTGTTGTTCCGCACTGCTCCGGTGTCCAAATGGCAGCTTCCAGTTGGTGGAGGCTTTCCACCAACCGGAGAAGCTTGCCAGCCTAAAGCCCGCCCTTGGCAGATCTGCATGCACGCACTAGTGCATGCCTGCAAATCTGCACTGGAGCGCGGCAATGGAATGACACGGAGTCACGCACTCGTGCTTTTTAAAAACCTCTAAAAAGAGGTTTTTAAAAAACACACCACGCGACCAGTTCCAGTTGCTCCAGAGCGGACTGAGGTGCGGAACTGCAAAAAGTAGCCCACCCCAGTCCACTCTACAGTGCAGAAGACCTCAGTCGGAGGTTGCTCTGCACCGTTTTAATAGCCCAGTGCGGAAAGGGCCATAGACTGACAAAAATGCAAAAATTAAAAAAAAATAAAATAAAAAAAAGGAGGGGGAGGCAGGACAAAAAGAAAAAAAAATAGTCAGAAGGCCACTTCTGCTTTTGAACTGTATTTTTTTTTAAAAAAAATGTGTGGAGCATTAGGGGCCTCTTTAGAAGGTTGGTCGTTATTGCTGTTGCTCTCTCTCTCTCTCTCTTTCTCTTTCCTCCACAGAAAAAGACAACCCAGTAGCCTTGGCTGCATGCAAGCCTAGGACCTCACTTTGCCCATCATGGACATGAGAAGGAGACCTGTGATTTGTTGTCTTTCCCCAGAAAGAATTACCAAATAGTCAGAAAGTAAATGCCCAAGGTGAGGTTGTGTTTAGTTTGGTTTGTTTAGCTTTGCTTTTGTCTATGGGCCAGCATGGAGGATTTTTGTATTTCTGCCAGAATCTTTTGAATAAAGTTGGAATTTGGTAATGGCAGTGGTAGAGGTAAGGTGAAATCTGATGGGACAGGTAGAATTTGGCATGTCACAGATATAATTTGATGTTCTTGCAGATCAAGCCATTAACCCAAAGGAGCTATCTGACCAGCATCAAAGTTCTTCAGACATTTATTTAAAGTAGTTTCACAATATTATTTAGTCAGGATAATTGGTTGCCTGTCAGAATCCAGTTTTTACACATTAAACCAGGTGCCAAATCTATGTTAATGAATACTTGCTATGATATCTAACTCTAAATGCAAGTTCTAGGGTTTATCCATTTTGACATTCACACATTTCAAAAATGCGATCCTGTAATATGTCTCTACTTAGAAACTATGGAATATCTTTTGGCAGGCTTGCTATCAGCATTGGTTTAATAGAAACAGATGCCTTTTCTCTCTCATGTCAAATGCAGCAGGGGATGATGTTAGAAAATCCCCTTATTTCCTGTGTCCAAAATGAAAATCTTGTTAACAAGAAATTGGTGGGATATAGGGATACCCTTTCTTTTTCTCTCATCCTCTAAGTAGCTATTTTCTCTGTCTTCATCTTGAATTGAGAAGTTGTGGCTACTGTTTCCTGAAATATTTTTTTTTTGAAGGCACATTGTGTGTGTCCCTGTACAAACCAAATATCTTTTAGAATGTACTGCAGAAACTCACTGG
Source organism: Iguana delicatissima (assembly GCA_948472985.1). Classification (NCBI taxonomy): domain Eukaryota; kingdom Metazoa; phylum Chordata; class Lepidosauria; order Squamata; family Iguanidae; genus Iguana; species Iguana delicatissima. The sequence continues at coordinate 227,935 of CAOKZL010001707.1, read as the reverse complement.
ATGTATAAAGCTTGTTAGGCAAATAAGGTAATGTGGAAAAGATTGCCTAAGCACAGAAACATTGAAAATCAGCACTTTAAAAATTGTTCTTCCCATAGTGGTCTTTCAAGTCAGCTATGCTACCCCCTTAGCTATACCATCTATGGTGTAGCCTGCATGAGATACCCAAGAGATGTAGCTTTATTGGGGCAAAATGAGGGCATTGCCCTCCAGTTAATAATTCAGTCCCCAAATTTCTAGTGGAGAGTGGGTTATAGAAAATCATTCACAGTCAGGACTCTTATATCTATTATATCTGCATTTCCTTGGTAAGGTTGTCTGCCTCTTTTCTTTGGATGCCCGGACTGTATTTTTAAATACTCAGCGGAAGCCTTAAGTTACTACAATCCCAGAAATTTAGAGACTAAAGGCAATTTCATTTGAAGAACAGAACTCTTAGTTGAGAGGTCATTGCCCTCCTTTTCCTTTCTCCTCATACCTGTAGTTACGTCCTTCAATAAAGCATAATGGAATATTGGGAAACCAACTTTTATAAGCTTGTCTGTGAACCATCTATTACCTTCATAATGCCAGAAAAATAGAGAAGAGGTTTCTATAATAGCCCCTGTTTTCTCTTTGATGTATGTTCTCCTACCATCTACATCTGAACAGAGTTACACACTTTTCATGTTTCCCCTATCTGTCTGTCTATGGACATGAAGTTACATGGCATTGTATAAGAAAATGGCTTTAGTCAGCTCCACAGGTGTCCATGTTAAATGCACTTGATGGAGCTTGCTAACGATTTGGGGGTTTGATGCTATCTAAAAAATCTGTGGGTGGTCTGTAATAAATGCAAAGGGCAGACGATCTGATCATCTACATAATTAGAAGGAGATAGCAATGGTCATCATGCAAAATGAATAGAAAGCAGTTGGAGAATCAGGAAATAATTAATAGTAAGAATGAGATTGTCCATTTCATAATTATTTAAAAAAAACAGTCCTCACAAATCTTATTAAAACTAGTGAAGAAAGAATAAGGACCTCATAATAATAAATTGGACATAGGCTTGTGGGATCATAGTTTTGAATCAAAATCACATTGTCAGTTTCTTTAGCATTCTGAGCCTTTACCAGAAGCCCTAACATGTTTCTAACTATTGTGAGTAAGGGTTCAGAAATTATTGTTGGACTAATACAACTCCGGTCAACCCTAACCTTTGGGTAATATGCAGTGCTCAGATTTCATGACACTGATTACAGATTTTAAAGATCTACTTATGGCTATAAATCTTAACTCATCTCATCCTACTAGGCTAAATAAGAATGTGAAAACAAGCAAGCAAGCAACCAACCAACCCTCATTGTGAGGTGAGGAGGAGTGGGGGATGATTTTGGATTTTGGTCTGCTTTGGAAAAAATTTGTGGGACTTATTTTTGTACATTTCTGTAAATGTACAAAATTAAAGATGAGAAATTGCTACCTTGTTGTCTGTACTGAAGTCAAAATGTGGGTGTGGGGTCTGTGTTCTAATGTGGAAACTTTGGCCAGAATCCTGTTGGTGTTATGCCCATTGATAAGTTTCCTTACACATGCAGTTGTGCTTTTTTCTCCATTGAACAGTAGATATACAGTAGACAGTAGACATCCTTATCCACAGGAGATATGTTCTGAGACCCCCTGTGTATGTCTGAAACTTCAGATAGTACTCAGCCTGCTTTACTCTGAAGCCATGGGTAGGACTGGCCTGCTTTGGAATCACTGGAACCGCAGAGAGAGGCAAAAGATTCATACTACCAGATAGCATAAGTCTATTGCATCTCTTTATGGTCTCTGGGAACCTAGAGGGCTACTTCTGATCATGCCAGGGGATGGATCAGGACAAGGGTGGGAGGGAGGAATGTGAGTCTGACAGGAAAATGGCGATTTCTGCAATTTTCCCTTTAATATTTTCATACTGTGCTTTGCTTGGATAACTGAAACCACAGAAAGCAATACCATTGCTGGATTACTATACCCTGTTCATGGTTATGTAAGTGAAGTTTCACAAGTGTAATAATTTCTCATGGATCTAAATCTTATTAGTCTCCAATGGGGTTATGTCATAGAATCAACTGGATTTACCTACATATTGACTTGCCATTCAACCATTAACTCAGTGGGTCTACTCTAATTGGGACTAATCAACATGTTTTTAGCCTTGTAGTTTTGAATTTTTGCATGGTACATAACTATTAGACAGTGATTCAAAGGCACCACTATTCATTGGAGTTGGAGAAGAAGCCACTGCATTCCCCAGTGCCCAATGGAACAACAAGCGGGTATACTGGCATACAGATAACTGGTTACACAACACTGGTATGCAGTAAAAGAATGGTGTAGTCCATCCGCTATGTAACTATGCGAATGGAGATATCACAAATATGATGTAGGCCCATGTTTCAGGCTGTTTTTAAGCTTGAAAGGACTCCTCAAGCAAAAGAAAAGTAAAGACATTGACTGGGTTCTTTTTGTCTTTGTGAACAATAGCTTGTCCTTTTTTTGCTTGCTCTGAGTCTGCTTAACCTCACAAAGGGAAAAGAAATTATAGACATTATTGAACAAATTGTTCAACACATGATGAAAAAACCAAAATACTTGGTGCTTCACTGTTGTGATAAAGGCAAAAGCTTCCACAAAGTTGCAAATATCCTTGATAAACTGTCTTGCCTTTTTAAGACAAGCTACCTGAATCATAACCAAAATATCAGTGAAATTTCTTTATGTCCTTAGATTTGTCTCTTGCCATTATTCCAACAGGAAAGTTAGAGTAGCTACAAGTGGCAAGTCATGGTCTCACAGCCTTTCTAAGAAGCTGAAAGAGCACCACTTATTCAAACAGCAGGACTGTAGAGTACATTTGTGTATTGTGAGGTTTGGCCCACAGTGTGTATTTGTGAAACAACCTATGATTTGATAGAGATTCAAGCTTGGTAGATGAAGGGTATGCTATGGATCTAGCCTATCTTGATTTCAGTAAGGCCTTTGACGAGACCCCCACGTGATATTGTTGCAAACAAGTGAGTAAAATGTGGGCTAGACAAAGCTACTCTTAGATGGATTTGTAATTGGTTGATCTACTGAACCCAAAGGGTGCTCACCAATGGCTCCTCTTCATGCTGGACATGTGCCTATTGAGGGCCATAGGATTCTGTCCTGGACCGGTGATATTCAACATCTTTATCAGTGACTTGGGTGATGGATTAGAGGACATTCTTATCAAATTTGCAGATGACACCAAATTAGGAAGGGTAGCGAATACCCCAGAGAATAAGATCAGAATTCAAAATGACCTTAACAGATTAGATATCTGGGCCAAAACTAACAAAATGAATTTGAATAGGGAGAAATGTAAGGCATTACACTTAGGCAGAAAAAAGGAAATGTATGGGTATAGGATGGGTGACATGTGACTTGGCCACAGTACATGTGATAGTGATCTAGAAGTCTTAGTAGACTACATACTGAGTATGAGTCAACAGTGTAATGCAGCAGTTAAAAAAGCCAATGCAATTCTAGGATGCATCAATAAGACTATAGTGTCCAGATGGAGGAAGTAAAAATGCCACTTTATTCTGTTTTGGCCAGACCTCAACCGTGTCCAGGTATGGGCACCACAATTCAAGAACGATATAAACAAATAGGAACGTGTCTAGTGGAGGACAATCAAAATGGTAAAGACCTTGAAACCATGTCCTATGGGGAACATATGAATATGTTTAGCCTGGAGAAGAGAAGGTTAAGTGTTGATATGATTTGCTTAAATATTTGAAATGATGTCATATGGACGGTGAAACAAACTTGTTTTCTGTTGCTTCAGAGAACAGAACATGGAGCAATGGCCTCAAACCACAGGCAAATAGATTCCAACTACACATTAGAAAGAACTTACTGTATGAGCAGTTTGACAATGGAATACACTGCCTTGGAGTATGGTGGAGTCTCCTTCTTTGGAGGTTTTTAAAGAGAGTCTAGGTGGCCATGTGTCGGGAGTGCTTTGATTGTATATTCCTGCATGGCATGGTATTGGACTGAATGGCCCTTATGGTCTTTTCCAACTCCATTATTCTATAATTCTGTGATGCCTGGAATCTCATTTTTTGAGAAAGGTGAGATATAGATTCAATAAATAAAGAAATAATGAAGTGTTGTCCATGACATCTGCATTTTTGCATCTAAAATTTCCACACTACAATGTTAAGAGTGCTTTAGTCCACTTTCAACATCCTGTGGAATTCTGGGGTTTGTAGTTTACTGACACCAAAGAACTCTCTGGCTGAGAATTCTACATGTCCCTCACTAAACTGCAAACCCCAGGATTCCATAGGATGCTGAAATGGACTAAAGCACTCTTAACATTGTAGTGTGGAAATGGTTTAAGCTGCATTTCATGCAGTTCCTTATACTTTCATCCTAAACAACCATATGCACAAGTGGAATCTGAGAGGTTTTTGCAGCAGTCTATCATTCAGATACAAGGTTAGGTCTAGGTTCAAGGCTACTACCAAAAATCTCACATCAAGAGAAATCCTTCTCTGCTGTTTCTCCCCTTTGTACTGTGCACTTACTCAAAGGCATTGGTGAACACAGCAGTCAATAGCAGCACTCCTATAATACCACTAGTTTAGTTTCCACAGTGTTCCCATAGCATGGCTCTTGGGTTTTGTGGAAAAATGGTTGAGGGCTTTTACAACCCATAACTCAAGTATGGAGAAGGTACCCATTACTACAATCCATCACTCAAGTATGTAAAAGATGAAATAAATATTAGTGCACAGTTGTCACCAGAGATGAGTCCCCTTGAGGGACTTGAGCTCCACCAGCTGCATGAGGAGGTGACTTGCTGATAATAAGCCTGCACAGGGGAGTGGACAATAGTGCTTTTCCCTTGAATCAGTGTCTAGGATTTTGGCTTTAGCATTCAGTCCCAGGTTGTTACCTTTGGTGAACTTCAAAATAAAATTTTCATAAATGCAAAAGTTCCTTTTCTCTGAAATCCATAATGTCGACACCTTTATAGTTATTAGTAATTTAAAAGTCAAACTTATTCAAAGAGATTGAGTGGAGATGACGATTGTGGTGGTGATGATGACGATGACTTTGCTGGCATTTGTTGTTGTGTGACTCATGGAGCCTTTCTTGGCAGAATTTGTTCAGAGGGAGTTTGTCCTTGTCTTTCCATGAAGCTGAGAGTGTGTGACTTATCTGAGATCACCCCGTAACAGAGAAGCAATTGGATCTCTGGTTTCCCAGTGTCCTACTCTAATACCCACATGTTAGTATGTGTGTCTATAAAATATTGCTGCTTGTTTGCTTTTTTCTTTGGCATGGCTGCAAAATGCTACATGTGTGTATGAGAGCATGTACATGCATAAATGTGCAAAATGGATAGTAAGAATGAAATTAGAAGGAAAAGTCAGCTTTCAAGGGGCCTGATATATGTGGACTTGGAATTATGTTTATTTTTTATTGGCTCCGTTTGTGTGTGTTCATACAAATAGCAGAGAAAGGCACAGAAATGATTGCTCTCTATACTGACTTGAGATTTTCCTTCCATTTTCATCTGTCACTTACAAATCGCTGCACTGATTCTACCAAGTCAGCACTTCCTTGTATGCTAACAAAAATGTGAATAAGATGGAAGGGAGGGCATTTGGTGATGTCAAGGCACATCACTCAGTGCCTGCTGATTTACTTGAGTTTTAAACGAGAGAGAGAGAGAGAGAGAAGAAGAGAGAGAGAGAGAAAAGAATAACTGGTATTTAGGTTTTGGGGACTGAATCTGTCAAAAGCCACTCTTTGATTTCTTTCTCCCTCTCTCTTCCCCCTCTTCCTGCATCTCCTTTTATTTCTCTGCCTCTGCACTATGAGGAAGATGTGCCAGTTAAAAGTTAAAAGAACACACAAGGTAACATTTTCCTCCTAGCATCTGCAGCTCCAAGGGCCTAAATAGGCAGAAGGCACCAAATCCTGTCTGATCTTGGAAACTAAGCAGGCTCAGCCCTGATTAGTACCTAGGTGGGAGGCCACTAATAAAAAACGGGTGCTGTAGGCTATATTTCAGAGGAAGGAACTGGTAAAACCAGCTCTGAGCATTTCTTGCCTAAGAAAACCCTATGAAATCCCTGGGGTCATCATAAGTCAGCAGGCAACATACCTGCAGTTCCAATATGCTGTACAGTGCTGACAATCTACCCAAGAAGGTAAGCACAAAAATGGGAAAAAACAAAGAAAATAAAGAAATGTTTTGGTTGCTTGAGTTGCTTTCTAGGTACATTGATCACAGATTTCACACTCTCTGCACTCTATCAATATGGCAAAGTCACCTACTGGAGGTAACTCAGCACAAAATAAAGTATAGAACAGTATCACACACTACAGACATTGGGCACCTAAAAACATTTTCTGCTTGTTTGACCTCCTAAAAATCACAGAAGGTCCTATATTTTCAAGTGCAAGCATCAAACAGAGCAGAACAGACTAAATATAAAAATTTGTTAACTCTACCGTTCAGTCGTTTGTTCAGAAACCATCTTTCTGGCCTTCTTGCAAACAGATGTATTTTCCCCCCAAATGTCCAGAAAGTTTCCTTCTCAAGAGTAAAATAATTGAGTTGAAAATTGTTGCTCTTACTTTATATATTTATTACAGATATTTGTATCCCATTCTAATAGCTGGAAGACCTTCGGAGCAGTTTACCATTGTAAACTATTCCAATCACCTAGCATGGTGTAGTGGTTTGATCATTGGGCTACAACCCTAGAGACCAGGGTTTGATTCCCACTCAGCCATGGAAACCAATGGGGTGACGTTGGGTTCATCACATACTCTCAGTCCCAGAAAACATCATGATGGATTCACCTTGGAGTCACCTTAAGTAGTAAATGGGCACACAATAGCAACAATGACAACAATGACAAGGATACAAAAGCACAATTATTAGCTATATTGTGGTTGTGTTAAGTTGCCTTTCAATTCAGTTCAGAAAAATTAGCTGGTGCAAAATGCAGCTGTTGGCCTGTTGAGCAGCTCTGACATTTACCCAGAAATAGTCAGTGATTCCCCCCCCCCCCCCGTAGTAGGTGCAGTGCCAAGGAATTCTCCTCTCAGGTTTGTGAGAAGTGTTTGTACCACCCCACTCCCAGCAGGCCATTCAAAGTCCATTTCCACACTAGCCTGTTATAGCCAATGATTCCACTTTCAACATCCTCTGGAATCCTGGGGTTTGCAGTTCCGGAGGGGCCAGCTGGCCCCTCCTGAAACTGCAAATCCCAGGTTCCAGAGGATGTTGAAAGTGGAATCATCACGCTATAACACGCTAGGGCGGAAATGGCCAAAGATAGGTTTAAAAGGTTCAGTTGTGGATTGATCTTTTAAAAATAACCAAATACTCGGTTTTATTGAACCTTAGACTAATTTTTATTATGCTGTTTTCCTGACTTTTTGAGGGCCTTGTTTATTTGCTTCTTATTGCATGATTTTGTTACTTTTAGCCATATACTGCCTCAGAGGGTAAAAAATCCAGAATATAATGTTGGACAGCCTGGATGACTTAAAAGATCTTCACTAGGTGAAAAAGTCTTCCAAAAACATTTTAAAAAATTAGCAGAGAAAGCGCTAAGTCAGTGTTTTTTGGACAGAGAATTCCATAAATAGGGTGCCAGAGCAGAAAAAGCCCTTATCATGGACATTTCAAAAGCTGTAGAACTGGCACATTAAGGTCTGAGTTGCTCATCAGTATTGTCCATGAGTGCAGTTTGCTATACAATCTGTAACCACTTTTCAGCATTTACTTCTACTGGATGATTTGATTCATAAACTACCTCCATTCTTGCTGTGGCTAAGGAAAACGAAGTTGCTTGTCCTTTACATCAGATGCTTCCACCAAAAAAACTTGCCTATGATTTTCCTCAGGAGTTTTTTTTTCCCTCTCTCTCTGGTACTCTTTCTGTTTTGTAAGTTTGTATGCACATTGATAAAATAACATTACTTTTTGGAAAGGGTACAAGCATTGTGGCATTTCATGCTCTTCACCTGCTTCTTCCTATGATGTTTTAGTCATTATACCAGTCCCCCATCTTAACTTTGTCTAGTTTTAATACTGAGAAATCAAGTGATCAATGCAGAATTTGGAAGTAACTCATTACATATAATTAGTTGCAATGAATTCTTTTCCCTCCTAATTAAGTCATCTACACATCACTTCTTTTGCAGTTGTTTTTATAGTAATGGCAAAGTGCCCTCACAAAATGGTAGAGGAGAAATTTCATGCAATTCCAATACTGGTTCACACTGTGGCCTCTTGTGTAGCTGTGGGTATTAAGATAATCATGTGATCAGCTGGAGATGAGTGTAGTTTGTACCACTGGCTGATGGCTTCTAGCATTCAGATTTATTTTTAGATAAAAAATAATGATTTAGTTACATTTTAAAAAGCTGAAAATTAAAATAGTTATTTTTGAGAAATTGTGGCCATGATGGTGGCTAACCATTTTTTGGAACCTTGGTAATAGAACTATAGCTAATTACTTTTTAAAACTAACTTTTCATGTTTTGGATCTAAGGATCAGGCTAGACATTACACAAAGCAGCTGTGATTCATCTTTCTTAAATTAAGTTATTTTATTGAAATCCAGTTGAAGGCAAATCATTCATTCAGAGTGTGTGTGTGTGTGTGTGTGTGTGAGAGAGAGAGAGTTTGTTTTGTTTAACCCCCTCTCTATGCTATATTCTTACTCATATTCCCTCTTCCTTTCCTCTGATTATTTGTAGTTATGCTGTTTGGTTCTGAACCACCTTAATTCCAGATTTCATTGCTATCACTACTTACATGTGAAAATATTGGTTTGATAACAAGCACTAGAAATCTAGTCTCGTTCTACTGTAAATGAGCAATCCTTCTGGCAGTGTCCATTATTAGGAATTATTGACTCAAGTAAATTTTCTTGCTTGCTGCCTGCAATATATCTTTGTAACTGGATTTGTATTGGATTTGGTTTATTGTATTTTATGTTGCCTAGTCACATAGCAACCTCACTAGCAGGATAAGGCTACATGGTAGTCTCTAGATATGCTGGGTTACAATTCTCATTAGCCTTGGTCAGCACAGCCAGTTGCCAGGGATGATGGAAGCTGTAGTACCTAAAACTGGGGGCATTGTGTTTCCCACTCCTGTTCTATAAGTATAAAAACAAACAATGGAGAAAAAGCAAAGGTCTGTGATCTAGCATGGCAATGGAATGGAATGTCAAAATTGCTTTGCATTGCAGTGTTTATGTTCTTTGTGTTCTTGTATGTTTTGATAATGCGGGCAGAGGAAAATGCTTCAAGGAATTTAAGGAACTTAAAAAAAAACCTATAGTAAATTGTATATCAGTATTGTTCTGCACAAGATACACCATTTGTAAAAAGTGGAACAATGGAGAATTTATAATGTTATTTGTTCCAAAATTTGGGAGTAAATTCAGATAAGGGTAGGAAACTTGGGAAGTATGGGAGCCTATCTTATCCGCAAAGGAGCATTGATCCATCTTGCCCTCTGTTGGGAACTCTGACTAGCAGATGCTCTTCAGAATTTTAGGAAGGCTTCTTTCTGAGGCTTGACTGTAGATCTGTGGTATTGCCTGGTGGTCTTCCATTGAAATATTAACCAGGCCTAATTTGGCTTGACTTCTGAAATCAGACAAGATCAGATGTGTTTAGAATGGTATGAGATAAACGAATATCCACTGGTATGCAAAAGTTTTAAATATTTTCAGAAGAAACTGGCATATAATGTTACTGAAACATTTAACTATATGTAGGTGGAACAAAGAGCCAGCACGGTGTAGTGGTTTCAGTTTTGGATAGGGATGGGCCAACTGAATCCTCGAATCCTCAAATCCTCGAATCCTTGGCAGGGATTCAAGATTCGGGGAATCTGAATCTCTGTACCAAAATAGGCAAACCAAATCTTTTGAATCTGCCACCCAAACAGTTTGTTGGAGACTGGGACTCCTGAAAACCTGGGAGACCAGGACACCTGAAAATTTGAGAGACTAGACACACAAGGGGAGATGGCAAATAGGTGATTTTTTCTCTTGGAGTAATAATGGCCTTTGCTAACAATTTCACAAATTACATCTAGGGTTGTATTCTAAGATATTTAAATTGAACATTTCATATTTAACTTCAGCACTTGACTGGAACCTACAGGCTTGAGATTTCAAGGACAGCTGAAACATTCCTTTGCATAGTTCCCTTGAAAACCTCTTTCAGACACAATTCTGGGGTTTTGGAGTTTTACAAGGTGTCACAGTCTTCTCTACCAAGTGTGCTGGTGCATCATCAAACTACAAACCCCATGATGCCAGAAGGAGCTATGCAAAGAAAAGCCAGTTTTAACCTGGATTATCTCTGTACAGTAGTGGTCCTGTTTACACAGGTAGGAAAATGTGGGATTAATCCACATTTTCCTGCCTATGTGCAAAGGGCCTTCATGACATTTTTAGTCTGGGGAGATCCTGAGGCAAAACTATGACAATTGTCCTGGCCAGATTTCTTCAGAGGGAGGTTTCCCTTTGCCTAGGCTTTTGCTAAGGCTGAGAGAGTGTGTCTTGCCCAAGATTATCCTTCTTTCCCTTACTTTTTAAACTCTTTTTAAAAGAAGGATTGGAAAGATTCAAGATTCGTGAGATTTGTGGATTCCCGGAACCTTCCAGGGATTCAAATCTGGATTCGGATTCAGAAAATTCTGGATTCGTCCCATCTCTAATTTTGGACTATGACCCTGGACATCAGGGTTAAATTCCCCACTTGGCCATAAAAACCCACTGGGTGACCTTGGGTGCATCACACACTCTCAGCCCCAGAAAACCCCACCATAGGTTCACCTTAGGGTTGCCGTAAGTTGAAAATGATTTGAAGGCATGCAACAACAAGGTGGAACAAGGAATTCTGACAAATTAGTGTGTCAGATCAATACTGTTGGGGTAATGTTAGTGTGATGGCCTTGGCTCCTTTTGCTGGATCTTGCTCTTGCAGTGGAGGTGAGGCCCATTCAATTTAGGTATAGCCAATGGCAAAAAATAATGCTGTAATGCTCTAAAACAGACAAGAGTCCAAATCCAGAAAGAAAGAGAGAATTTTTTTTCTCAATCACATTAAACACTGCCTACAGAATCAAATAATAATATTTCTATGAGAATAAACCATCATGGATTAGTCACTGCAGAAAAAAGTTTTTGAAAGAAAGATTTTAACACATATTTTTCAGAGGAGACACTGAATAATTGGGTGAGGAATAATCAAGTAATGGAATATCAAGCACTAATACTTAGTCTGTGAGAATCAAGAAAGAACTTGATGAAGCATGGTGAGACATAACAAATAGGAAATAGGTAGTGGATGGACAGGAAGGTAGTGGAGAAAATATAGGTATACAGCCAATGGTATTCATCCAAAGTTTGAAATTGGGAAGTCTGCAATATGAACTCCCCCACTTTAGGAAATTGGGCCTAATTATGAATTGAGATCAGACTTCTGAAATTGGGGCTCATTGCAATTAGTTCTGTTGAGAAATGTAAGAGATAGGAGTGGATCTCTCAAGTAGTGTAATCAATTAGCAAGACAGAAGCTGAACAACAATCCATCCCACCACTACTACATACAGAATCTAGCAGAGAGAAGAAACAGAAAGAAGAAAGTCTAAAACATATAAAAAGAGCTTTATTTAGCAGTACTTGTTCACAATCAAACACATGATCTAATGAATAAAGGAGATAGATGGAAAATGGCCACATGTTAGAGTTGTTACCCTTACTTCTGGGGTCCCTTGGGGGACACCTCAGTGTGCTCCGTGTGATGGAGGATGGAAGCTAGCCAGAGCACAAGCAATAGCAATGCAAGAGGCGGGGTAACCTAGCGGAGTCTTTTTACCCAGTTTTTACAGGGTCAAGCCAAGCCAAAAACCAAACAAAAATGTCCAATAAGTGATTTTATTGAAGGAAAGTCTCACGCAGCAACACAATCACTGACACATTCACTCAAGACCTATTAAGAAGCAAAAGAGAGGAAACTGCATAAGGGAATACTGAAGGGTTGTAGCTGGGGTGATACTGCACCTTTGTCCTGAAGTCCTTGGTCCGGGAAAAACAGCAGAGAAGTGGGGCTCAGCACAGGGAGGGCTGAGAGGATCACTCAACAGATGGAGCAACAGTCTGCTGGGATGACCAGGAGTGATCCAAAGAACTGCTCAAAAACTGGGACTATTTGTAGGGGGAAAAGTACCTGGAGCACTAATCCTTTCCCGGGGAGAACAATGGGTGTTGCAGTGGGCACGAAGCTCCACACTGGTAATTTCCTTTGTGTGATGGGATTGCAAGGTGTTGCCAAAGTCTCAGGATCTTCGGCTGTGTTAGTTTGTGGTGTGACTTCATGTAAATGCTCCTTGCCTGATGGGATATTTGTTCAACTTGGGGCAGACATGCTAATCCCCTCAAGTCAGCATCTCAGGGGCTGAGGACCCTTTGTTTATTGTGAGTTTACACATCTTGAGATCTCCTGGGGCTACGTGACTGGGGATTTTACTGGCCTGACCTGGTTTTCGATCTTTGACTATCACTGCCTACATGCCCATCTGGGTGACCTCTCAGGTACATTGAATCATATTTTAATATCAAAATTGTAGACCCTGGGACAGGGTTTACCAGTGAGATAACAGAGTGATGCAGGAAGAGAAATGTTATGGTAAAGCAAACAAATAGTAATGCACCAGAAATATATACTGTGCCTTTACTCCTGGAGAATAATATGCAAACTATCCATTAGTGAATATAGACATGCAAAGGTTGCCAGCTCTAACCAGTTGTTAACTTGTTGCTAATTCAAATAAGTTGCTAACACTCTAACAAAAGACTGTTTTCTGTCCTTGGTGGGATGTTAATTAATTAGTTTATTTATTTATTTATTAAAGTTCTGCATAGCAATGAGTATAAAATATAAATTATGAATTTTAGAAACATTGTGAGTGCCACAAATCCCACGTACTCAGTCAGATTGGTTGTGTAACATTATGATGTTAGCATTTTTAAGAAATGGTTCTCAGGATTACAATGGGAGGACAAATGTATGTATGTATTTTAAAAGGCACTAATGAGGGGGGTGTCACTGGAGTCCTAGAAGCAGTCAGGATCTAGGGTGCATGAAAGCCTTCTCCTTCATATCTAAAATACAAAGCCTTGAAAAAAAGGGGGGGACAAATCCCAGAATCCACCAGATGGTTTAGGCTTAGGTCCAGATTATTTGAAAAACCATATCTCCCTATACAAACTGGCTAGAGCCCTAAGATCTGATGGGGAAGGCTTTCTCTCAATCCAGCCATCATTCCAGGTTTGCCTGGGGAGGACACAGGAGAGAGCCTTCTAGGTGGTTGCTCCCATCCTGTGGAATGCTCTTCGATGGGAGGCTAGGCTGACCCCCTCCTTTCTCTCCTATTGATGGCAGGCAAAAACATTTCTCTTTAAGTAGGCTTTTAGATGAGTTGGGGAGCTTTTTATTTACATATTAACCTGTTTTTAAATTTTATATATTTTTAATGTTCTTTTTTAATTGTGTTTAATGTTTTTAGCTTATTTTTGGAAGCTGCCTTGGGTCCCATTTTGGAAGAAATGGCAGCATACAAATAAAATAAATAAGTAAGTAAGAAAGAAAGATGGCATAAATGACTGGGGGAGTCTGTGAATTATCATCCAAAGATGACCTTTTCTAACCTCTAGCAAAATGTCTACCTGTGAACATTCAATACATCTTCACTCCTTATTTAACACCACAATTCTAAAAGCAATAAAAAAAAATAGAAAAAAGATATATAGACTTTCTGTTTGAGAATGTGTATTTTCTTGTTTGTACAGCACAAAAAAAAAAATAAGCCCTTTAATGAAAGTGGATATCTGAAGTTAGTGGCATTAGAAGGTTGCTTCTATTTGGAATTAATGAAAAAAACAGAAAAAACAAAAATCAATTTTACCTTGTTTTTTATCTACTGTATTGAAGTCTCTTTGAACCTTTGTACCACACTTCTCTTTCTCCTGGGGTAATGCTTTCATTAGTTTCTATCTAGAAAGGCTTTCACTTAACTACAGTAGAATCACCACGAACCAATGGATAAAACTGCTGAATTTTGCTAACTAGCAAGGATAGGTACCTATAAATTGCATTTCTCAAATGGAAATGCTCAGTCTTTTATGCCTGGTCTATGCTCGTTAATCACTCCTATTGCTGACTACATAATGAATTGCCTACACTGACCTTGTTACTGGAACACACATGTGGGTGCAGTTGCTACTAAAATTTACTGAGCTTTTTGTACTTTTTGGATAACAGTTGTAATTATTTGAGAAGTTCTTATTTCTCAGCCAAACTTGTCCACCTTCCTAGTTGAATCCTTGCCTTACTGAGTCTCTGCTCAAATGAGCTATGTTGTATAAACTGTAGAAATTTACACCTAAACAATTTATCCGTAATCTCAGGTCAATTGTTACAAGGCAAAGAACTGTCAAGCACACCTCTAAGTTTGAGTTTCTATGTTTAGAAGATAACTGCATGTCTTACTGGGCATATGGTAAGCCATATAGCTTGGACAAGTTACTACAAGTCCCAGAATTCCTCCAGCCAGCACCTACCTCAAATTCCTTTCCTTGTCCATGGCCACCCTGGCAGGACATAGAAGAAGTGACTGAGGATATATAATAGACTTCAACTGCAAGTAGTGGAGACCCAAGGAACACTGAGGAAAGTTAGCTCCTTCCACTGCTGGTGCTGACTGATCCATAGCACTGGAGAGTTATATATAACTGAATACAGTCCATCGGCCGAAAACAGGAAATTGAGCCTGAATGCTAAATTTAGTTTTAGAAATTCATGAGAGCTGCATTCCACTGGTGGTTAGAGCTAAAGGCAAAAAAAGATGAGACCCCAAATAGCAGCATATTTTAGCTTAAAGTCTTATTGCTAGTAACTAGGACTTACAAAAGGCATTTCAACCAACTGGAATGGGGGTTGAATCTATACAAAAGGTGGAAAAGGTCTAAACAATGGTGTAATGGGAAGGAGTGTGATAATCTAATGAAGCCCAAAGGGCTATACTGGTTTACAGAAGGACCAGATTCAGCCTGAGGGGCAGAAATTTCCCATCCTTCCCATTGGCAATATTGTATAAATATTTTTGGTTTATAATTAAGTACAAACTGTACTATTCAACACACAACAGATGTAAACTAGGACTCATATGGCAAGGCAACATCAGCCAGGCAACAAGACAGCAAAAGTTAGTATTTTAAGGTGGGCAAAACCCTGTCCCTATCTTGTCTCTCCCTTCCCTCCTACTGTGTATATTGAGTGAAAACTACTTTTGCATTTTGGACTCAGTTTGCAGCAGAGGATGATGCAGATAAGTAGGAGGAAGAGAGAAAAACTGAGATGTTTGAAAAGCAAGGAAGAGAGTGAGAAACCCACTGGGTGACTGTGGACATGGCGCATGCTCTTGGCCCCAGAAAATCCCATGTTAGGTTCACCTTAGAGTTGCCATCAGCTGGAAGTGATTTGTAGGTACCTGACCACAAGAAAGTGGGATGGCAAAGGGTTAAGCAGGTCTGTTCCTGCTAAACCAGGAACAGACCTGCAATATAGGCTGTCCCTGAACACAGAAGTTATGGCTGCGAAAATGCAAGACTGCAATAAATTCCAAAGCATGCTTATTTTATTTTTTTGTACATATTTCAGTTCCATTTTTTTTAAAAAGCATCGAAAATGGACTGGGTGGGCAAAAACGCAGCACAATTGCACTCCAGGGCCCTCTAAGGAGGTTGATTTCATCCTCTTTTTTTTTTTTTTTTTTACTATTTTGGGGGTGCTGGGTGGTTCTGAGGAAGCTCAAAAATCCTTGGGGATGACATGAAGCCCGTGGACTGCACCTCCCCCACCCAGTTTACTTATTTATTTTTTTTAAAAAAGCATATAACATATATACATATATACTCAAAAAGGCTTCCACTGCCAGCCAAGAGATTCTGCTCTGCAGTATGTTAAGCAAAAGAGAAAAAGGGTTGTTTCTGAGCATCTGTAATGTTCCCTTTTTCACTGCCAAATTAGCACAGTCAAGTGTCACACATCTGAGATTAGGAATGAAGGATCCTTTTAAATATAATTTTATTGGATTTTCAAAATATGATTGCAAGGAAGCAAATTCACAAACAAAAAGGGCTATCACTGAGAGGAAGGACAAGGTCCAATGGTTTTATGTCAAAGGAGAATAGATTTCAACTGAAATTAGAAGAAACTTCTTGATAATAGGAGCACTTTGGAAATGGAATGAATTGCCTTGAGAGGTGATTGGGTCTTCTTTTCTGGTTGTCTTCAAAATGAGGCTGAACATCTACCTATTGGGGATGCTTTAGCTGGACTTCATGCATTTAAAAGGGCTTTGAACTTAATGGCCCACGAGGTCCCTTCCAGCTCTCTGATTCTCTATACCAGTGGTTCTCAACCTGTGGGTCCCCAGATGTTTGTAGACTTCAGCTCCCAGAAGCCCCAGCCACTATGGTCAATGCTCAGGGCTTCTGGGAGTTGAAGTCCAAAAACATCTGGGGACCCACAGGTTGAGAACCACTGCTCTATACATTAATGTGTAATGGTGCACAACACACATTTTAGTAGAGATTCTGTAGATACGGTTGAGCCTTGACTCCTCTCATTTTAGAAATTACGCATCTTAGGTTGGGAGCTTCTATCATCAAGAACAGGAGATAAGCCTCGAATGTTTCACTTTCAACATGTAAATTATTTGCCATATTTTTTTTTTTAAAAAAAACTATCAAAAACCCGTCAATGTTTTAATCTATATTTCCTATCCCTTGTTCTGTCCCTTGTACAGATGTAAATAATTCATTGCTTCCTTGGTGTTTATAACCTTGAAATATTTATGGATACTTATGTTTCCCCTTAGTCAGAGCTTGGATGAATTATAGATATTTATGCCTTTTAATCTCTCTTTATAAGTGAATCCTCCTAAGTACCTAAGGGACATATTTTTTGAAAGTATTTAAATCCATTTCAAAAATGATTTAGGGATTAAGGGGAAAGGGTGCCTTCACACACGAATTTAAAAGTGTCTTTCAGCCTTTCTCATGCTGTTTTCATCCATAAGCAAATGTTCATACAGAACAGAATATACAGGAAAGCCATTTTTAGTTCCAGACAATGTCAGTCTGGCATCTGAATCACAGACCAATAAAATAAAATAAAATGCTTTTAACATTTACAAAAAAAACCACACACAAGAATAGTTTCCATTCTTTCAAAGAAAATGATGCTAGCTGGTTTCCAGCCAACCTACCTTTTCTTTTCCAATATTTGATAAGAAATGTGTGCATTTTTCCTGTGGAGGCCTGTGCTTCTGATGCAGAGATAGTACATACATCTCCTCCTGCAACTCTGCTGTTGAACATCAGGGGAAATCTCACATATGAAGAAATTACCTACATTTTAGATTCAAAAGCTCACTGTAATCCTTCCAAACCTTTCCTAAACCAAAGCAAATCTCTTTAATAGCTCTTTCCATAGAACGGGTGGGTAGGTGATCACTAATATCCATAGCTTAAATCTATGTATTATATTACAAAATTAACCACTTGTGTTTTCTGGATTTCAAGCAGAATCTCTCCAGAAGATATCAAAGACCATATGGTCTCCTATAGTCAAAGAGCCCTCCAGAGAGACAGCATCCCCCACAAGGGTTCCTGGGTCAAACCTAACAGCTGCAACAAGCCCAGAAGCAAACTGGGTGATCTGAGGTTCATGCAAAGCCTGATGTATATAATTCTGCCTCTCTGTCCCACCCACAGTATGAGAAATTCACAAACACCTTCCTGCTAAATGGAGCCCAGTGCCAAGCCCTTGGAAGTAACTGATCCTGGAGGCTATAAGAGCATGGAGAATAATTACAGGGTCCCACAAAGTTCTAGAAGAGGTTGTGAAGGATGTTGCTATAGAACACATATTTTATCTTGGCTGCTGCCACTAAGAAAAGTGAGTCCCCTCCTCCGGTGCATTTATAGACTATAAAACTCATTTAGCAAGGGCATCAAAGTAGCTTGTCAGAATGACCACAGGTTACATTTTCCCTTGACATTCCATAGTCTGTCACTTTGGAATAAGTTGCTTGTGTATGTTTTAGTCAGTGGATCAGTGCTAGGGATGTACATCCTTGCTTATTTTCTTCCTGCATGCAAAAATGAATAATTTCAGCAATTTTATCTCTGCTTGACAAGAACACAAAGGTTTCTTGAAACTTGCAAGCATTATTTGGACTGTGGATCTTCAGTGGAGGAAAATGCTTTTGTAGAAAAGAATATATTTGGTTTTCCTGTGCAGATTTTTTTTTTTTTTTGCAGAAAATGCAGTGTACAAAATACACTGATCCCTGCCCCCTCCCTGAAAAAAACATGTTTTGTTTTGTTTGCACAGGAAAGGAACATGCAGCAAAAACTCCATAGGGGCCTGAATCATACTATCAGTTCAAACTGAAGTAGACCCATTGAATCAATTGGATTTACTTATCTGTTAACTCTCCCATTCAGTCAGTGATTCATTGGCTCTAGTCCATAGATCTAAGTCCATAGGATTCAAACCATGGTCTTTTTTTGCTCAGGAATCCTTGTATTGGAAGAAGTTGTGTGATGTTGTAAATGCAGCACACAATTTGTGCAATTTATGCAAATACATGAACTTCTGAGTGGAACAAGAACTTGTTATGGTCTTTCTTGTATTTTCTATAGAAAAGAACCACTATAAATAAACAAGATTTTCGAAGTGGTTTACAACAACAACAAGAGTCTAGTATTTTGGCACAGGGATCTATGTATTTGAACCAAAAAAAATTACATATTTTCTGCCTCCAAAACATATTTTCTGTGCAAGAAAAGTGCATGCATGAAGTCCTGAAGTGTAGATGGACTGTTTTCCCTGGCAAGATGTCTTGAGTGCTGAGGCAAGCTTTTTTATTATTATTGTTGAGAATGGAAATCAAAATGAGCATTCTTCACATCCCTAGTCAGTAGCAGCAGCACTATCCATTTCTGCTTGCTTCCTCATGCTTCGTGTTTGAAACAGCTGAAAAAAGGTTGTATACGTGAAGTAAGTTTGTTCTCTCATTCCACAAGGTAGATCCTGGACTAAAAAGACCCAAAGTGCAAAGAAGGAGATGTTGAGTAAAATATTAAGAAGAACAACAGAACAGCACAAAATCTTCAACCATCCTGCAAGGTGGCAGATCTTCTTTCATTAGAGATGTTAGGACTGATGGTAGCCTGTCAAGGCTGTTGTAGAAGCAAATTTCCTGCACCAAGATGCGGTTGGACAGGAGCAGGCAACAGATATTTTGGGTTATAACTCTCATAAGCATTCAATGCACAAGAGGGTCTTGGAATGTGGGAGATGTAACCCAAAATATCTAGAGGGCTCTAGATTGCCTACCCTTGGACAGGATGATCTTTGAGATTCCTTTCAGTCCTATGATCCATGACCTATGAGACAGTTTTTGTCATGTTATAGACAGCAGTGAACAACAGGGCTGTTTACCAAGTGTAAGTGCTTGGATCAGTAATAATTTCTCTCATTTCAGTCTCCAACCTGTCTTTTCTAACTACCTTGAGCTAAACTGTTCCTAACTTTGTACACAGCCCCTAGTTTCAACAACAGAGGTTTTCATGTACTCTGTATTTGTAGGTTGAATTTGACTACCATTTCCTGGCTGAATTTCTTTTCGTACAACTCAACTGAAATGAGTCCTCTGTAATTGGCTTATCCAGTATTTGTGTGGGGGAAAGTATTTCATTATGTACATTCATTAAACCTCAACAGTGTAGTGCTTCAAGTTTTAACTATTGCATTTCATCCTCCACAATCCCATTGATGCTGCTTACTGTAGAGAATTGGACAAAAGGCTCACTTAGCTCAACATTAATTTAAACTTTTGTGCAGCTACAGTATACTGCGAATTGTGAAGGACTCAATTGCCCACCTTTTCTTTCAATGAGTAATACATTGCTTGGTGAGCCGTTCCACCAGTTTTGATGAAAAAGACTGCTCGCTACATACAGCATTATCCTCAGATAAAGGCAAAGGAAGCAATTCATTCTCTTTCTGAGGAAGCAGTTGGCTTTCCTTCTGACAAAGCTGCTCTGGTAGTACCTTGTTAAAATGAGCAGCTACTGTGTGAGGAACCCAATGAATATGCACCAACTAAGTCCTAGTCAAGTGCCCAATTTACTTCCATGCAGCAGCGCCTATTGAGAACAGTGTGTGGGAGCAGCAAGAGTTAATCAGAGGCACTAATGAGAGACTTCTCAGAATTGTTGAAAAGTACCCATTTGCTTTGGTACTTGTAGAAATAGCAGAAGGAATGTTATCATTGTTATGCCTTTGTACTTCAGGTAGGGATTCTTCTCATTGCTCTGAGTACTTCACATTGACTTTAGTAATCTCTGGCACAGTCTCAGAAGTCCCTGCTAAAGGAAGAGAAGCAGCAGCCATTTTCACTAAGTCATCTCTTCCCATCCAGTCCACTGCACTCCCTGAAAATCTGCTCCAGAGGATTCAGGGACGCATCTAGAACAACATGGGAGGAGTCACATGGCAATGGAAAGAGAAGGAGAATCACTTCTGAATCAACTGACATTCAGGTACTACCTTCAGGGGCAGCTCCATGGAGAACATGTTGCACTAAAACTAATCTAATCTGGACGCAAAGCATAAATAAATATTTCTACAGATCAGAGACTGGAAAACTGACTTCCCATCTCCCAGAATCCCCTAGCCAACATGGCCAAAGATCACTGTCATCTAAAATGGCTAAGGAATTGACCAAAATTTGAGTAGTGCTGAAGAATGACCAGCCTGACTGGACAACTCTAGCAATTGTAGTCCAAAAAAACAACTTGTCCATGATTTGCTAGAGAACACCAAGCTGTTACTGCAGTCTAGGCCTATCTGGAGATAGCACCTGATATCACTTTGATATCAAACAATTCGGCTTTCCCCTGCCACCCTGCTCCATGTGTTTGTGAGGACACTGGACAAGCATGCAAACAGGCACGGCTGATAAATGCTGGACATTCCATTCTCCACCTAGGCAGGTCAGGCACAGCCGATTCGTCGCTTCAGGGACCTCTCCGGCAAACACCTCATTACATATACACAATGTTAACAAAGGCTTCCTGCCCCAAGCAGGCTACTGGACAAAGGTTGTGCTGTCCACTGGTAAGCGCTGCGCATTTGCATACTGGCCACACTATTGTTAATTCGGCTCTGATTCCATCATGCAAAGTTGTGACCTTTCTGAGACATTGTCTCGCACCCAAAGCTCATTGTTTTCCCCGAGTAAGGCATGGTCTGTAGTCCCAATTCATCCTATAAAATCCCCTGATTCTGAGACCTTCCTCAGATCGCTCCTGAGTTTCATCCTGTCTTGCTGCTGCGTTGCTTGGTGAGCTCCCCTCAGCTAATCGAGCTGAGCTTCTTCTCCGCACCCCCCCGGTTTCTCTCCCGAGGTCCAGGACGACGAGACAGGTGTCGTATCACCCATTTCCCCTGAAAGTCTCTATCCTTAATTCAATCTCTAATTTCTTAGTTAGCTGTGTGACTGTAGTGTCTTTAATATTTGTTTGTATGCAATAAAACCACATTTGATTACTTTAAACCCGTCTGGCTGCTTGACTGACCTGACCTCATAGATGCTGGGTTGCAAGCTCCCGCTAAGTTACCCTGCCTCTCACTAGCTTAAGTGAGTGCTCCAGCTAATTTTCCCCAAAATTGTGTGTTGTTGTTTGGTTATTTAGGTGTCCCTCCCGGGACCCCCAGTAAACAAGGTAACACTCCCACATTCACAGTTTTCTAAGATCAAGATTTTTCTATCAAATTCATGAAGAAATCTGACAATTTTAACAAGTTCCTGTGAAAAATAAATGGAATGCCATTCTTAGCATGCCAGATTCAATATATTCAGTCATTCCCAGCAAGGAAATAATAGACAAAGCTCTGTTGTTAATTGTCTGGTATATGGCTATTAAAGATGTAGCCTATCAGAAAAACATGGGGGATAAAATAATTCAGCATCACTGACATCATGATAATGATGATGATGATGATGATGATCATCATCATCATCATCATCTATTTGCTGATGGTATTGGCATAGGAATTCAAAGACGGACTTTTTGTACTGAAGCACTCAAAGTCTTTCAGGATTGAGGAATTTGCCAGATTGTCTTTCCCCTCAAAATGTGACTTGCCTGAGATAATGCAGTGAATTTCCATGGCCTAGTGGAGATTCAAAACCTGTTCTCCAAAGTCATAATTTCCAAATGAGGGAGCAGTTTCAGCACTTACAGTTTCTCCACTGCAGTGCCTCTGTTGTTGCTACTGCTGCTGCTGCTGTTGGTGTCCAGCAGCAGAGCTTTGTGGACCCCCTATGGGGGCTCTGCAGACTCCTAGGGGTCCCTGGACCCCAGTTTAAGAACCACTGGTCTATAGTTTCAAAATGGATCACCATGTTTTTGAAAATGAGTTGGAGGGATAACACAATCATACAGTGACCTTTTACAGAATCAACCTTTTTACCTTTTCTAATGGAGATAATACAATTTCTTGGATAATGGCAGGGTCAACTAACTGTCAGACCTTTAATGTGGCCCAAATGATAACTTGTTAAAACATGGGGATGTGTCAAGCAATTTATTTTATTAGAGACCAGCAAAACAGACAGGAGGAGAGTGACAGAATTCAGAAAGAATGTGCTCATTAATACATTGAAAAAAATTAAACTCTTTCTGCAGAAATAAAGTCTGTTTTTATTTCAGCTTTTTACAGATGGAACAGCTCTTTTGGCAAAGCAACATTTGGGATACCTCAGGATTCTGTGAAGAAAGCTCTATAAATTGTGAAGTAAAGGTATGAAGCCAGAAGCAAATAAAAAAGAGTGGAGAAAAGAAATGAGGGATAAAAATGAGAGCATTGTGAAATTGCTTAAGGAAAAACTTAGCTTGGAGGAAAAATAGTTCCTAGCAAATCTACATCACTGTCATATTCTATGGCTCCAAAATGCCCTAGGACCAGTTCACACATACATATATACAGTGCTTATTTACTTAATCACTTAAGACTTGGTTTAATTGAACATTTAAGATCTCCAGCTCAATTCATGATCTGATGCCATAGGAGAAAAATATATTTAAAGTGGCACAAAAGTCTAATATGTGAAGTTTTGTTTGTGAAGATTTATTCAACCTATGGAGATCACTGTTTGACCATGTAATCATTAGTCCGTTGAAGTCTAGGGATTTATAGAGATGATCAACAAGACTTAAGGTACTTTGGAATAGCTTAGCTTTTATGATTACTTTGAGGTTGCTAAGTTAGTACTGCACAATATAAATTTTATTTTAAGTATTTATAACTCACCTTTTCTTAAAGAGTTCAGAGCAGACTTTGATTTAAAAAAGCATAATAGATTAACAAGGACATCCTTTATAAATTAAAATAATAGCACAAAACAGCAGCAGAGAATAAAGATGTAGCAGCACCGTGTGACCAGAATGCTCTTGGTGGGTTACAGTAATATATCATACTGTTTATTAACTTGAGACACTTCTGGAATAATGTTCAGTGATGGTAGTCACAGTAGGGAAAGCCATTTTTTTTAGGCCCTGTGCAAGCAAAAAGGCAGGATATAAATTTTACATATATATGTATATATTGATGTCCACTTTACAAAGTGTCTTGCTCCTCACCAAATCCTCACAACAACCCTTTAAGGTAGGTTTGCTGAGAGATAGTGGTAGTCCAAAATCACCTGATCAATTCTATGACAAAGTAGAGAAGCATAGGGAAAGGGAAAAAATAGGTTGAAACACAAGGGAAGGAAAAAAAATGCAACAATAAAGATGCCTATTTTGCAGAATTTGGATGCAAACTAGAGTTATTTGCATAATTAGAATAATATGTGTAATATTTAAATTAATACTTAAGTTTGAGGAAATGGAATATGACAACCTTAGTCATGAACCATAAAACTCTATATGGCTTGGGTCCAGACTGTCTGAAAGGCTGTCTCCCTACACATTGCCTGAGTTTTGAGAACTTTGCTAGAAGGCTTTTATTCTTTCGCACCAGCTTCACAAGCCTGTTTGATGAGAAAATGAAAGAGGGTCTTGTCAGTGACTGCTCTTGGGCTGTGCCTTTTTCTGCACAGAAAATGTTTTCAGTTTAAAGCAACTACATGCAAATTTTGCACAGAATAACTCCTGAACTATGAAAATTCTCATCAGTCCAGGATTAGTCTTACTGGGATTTCACAGCACTCAGAAAACATTTTTCTGACCATATTTTACATATTTTTGAATATTCTTTCAATCTCTTGTGTTGACTTACCATTTAAGTTCATTTACCGTTAGTTAGTTGACTGGCTATGTTCTCATTTATTCAGAGGATCTAATCTAATCATAACTAAGAGTTGGATAAGGTGAAAATATTTAAAATGCTCAAAAACCAGAAACAGAGTGAAAATTATAAATTGAATGTATTCTCTAAAAAGGAAGGTCTTCATCAACTTCTATAATGCTGTTGATAAGGAAATGTAGCAGTCTTAGAAGGAAGTCCAAAATCCTAGCAAGTAACACAGGTAATAAGAAGGCCCTTTGCTTACTTTCTGTATTTCTGGAGTTCAAACATAAAAGTGAACCTTATCTCAGTTGGTGCAGAAGGCTTATATAAGAGAAAAAGGTCCTTCAGATAACGCAGTTCCTGTCCCAAAACTATTCGAGCAAGAACTGTCCTTAGGTGCCTACCTAAGCCACACCACTGCTTTCCTCACTGCTCTCCAGACTAGTAAATATCACCTCATCCCTGAAAGTCCTCTATCCACGCTTTCCTCCCTTTATCTTCAGGTAGCTCTTGCATGACTGTGTGAGTGTTTGGATCTTTGCGGGCTTGTGTGAATTCCTTTCAATAAAACACATTTTATATCATATTTGAATCTCTGTCTGGTTTTTTCCCACAAGGACCCTGTAAACATAGGTGGTAGATCTCATTATGTTATCCCCCTCTAGCAGGTCTCCTGATTTTTGAGCTAATTAATTCCCCATTGTCACATGGAGGTACTGGCATTGTGGGTGGACCCCTCAGTCACCCACATTTTGGGGTAACACCTGTTGTCTGGATTCAGACACTCCCTGTATCTGTTAACTCACACCCAGCCTGTTACTTTTTCCTGGTGATAGTTCAGGACTTTAACAGGCTATATGTGTTACTTGAACCCACCTCACCCCATCCTGACTGACCTTCTCCAGTAGTTTCATGTAACTATTAAACAATACAAAGAACAAATCAAAACTCTGAGGAACTCCATAGACCATTGGCCAAGGCACCAAACAGGAGTCCCCCAGCACCACCTTTTGAAGCTAGCAGCCCACAAATTATCAGAGCTGCTATAACAATATGGTCACCAGTTCCATCAACAGCCTACCCCATCTGCATATGGCTCAGAAAGGTCATGTGGTTTGATCTTTCTGAAAGCCTCAGAAAGATCAAACAATTGGTTTCTAGGTGTAATATAAAGAGTAGTTCTGACTTAGGAAAAATAGATGGGTGGGCTGATGCATTCTTTTGCATCCTGTGTAATCTGGAGCATAATCTTTCAGAAGAAGCCATTTAAATGTGGCTATATTTTCAGATATACATGGTGGGGATATAGAAGTAACCATCACTAGTGGCCTCCCCACACATTTCTTTGAAGCAGACTTTTCCACAGCTGTACTTTAACCCAGTTCTCTTATTAATGGCTATTATAGTTTTGTCATTAACTCTAGCTAAGCGGGGAGTTATTCAGGCAGCATT
Organism: Iguana delicatissima; assembly: GCA_948472985.1. Classification (NCBI taxonomy): domain Eukaryota; kingdom Metazoa; phylum Chordata; class Lepidosauria; order Squamata; family Iguanidae; genus Iguana; species Iguana delicatissima. The sequence continues at coordinate 201,988 of CAOKZL010001707.1, read as the reverse complement.
GTGTGTGATATAACGGTTTGAGCATTGGACTAGGGCTCTGGACTAAGCATTGGACTAAGACCAGATTTGGAATCTCAACTCAGCCATGGAAACCCACTACAAGACTTTGGCCAAGTCATACTCTCTCTGCCCTAGACAAAGACAATGGTAAGCTTCCTCTGAATGAATTTTGCCAGGAAAACTCTACAATAAGGTTGCCATAAATCAGACTTGACTTGAAGGCACACAACAACAATAAATTATTTTACACTTCAGATATTTTATAACAATTTGTACCTCTCTCCTTTTGATTGAAATTAATTGTCTTTTTGTTGTGGACTTTGATCTTTAGAGCACAACACATCTCAGTCTAATCTAACTTAACCTAACCTAACCTCCAATCCAGTCTAATCCAATCATCCATAAACTATTCTGAACTTGTAGGAAAGGGCAGAAAACATAAATGAATAAAAGAAAGTCAGTTTAAGTAACTGTGGCTATGATTATATTTGCGTGAATACAGCAACTTTGATTTATGGAGGTTTAAGAAGGGTTTGTTTTGCTTTGTTTTGTGTTTGGTTCCGTTTTGATTTTCTTTACTTCAAATTACTGGCATTTCAGTGACTAAACTTCCAAGTTAAAAACCCAGCAGAAACCACTGAGTTTTGCATGGCTTCTGCACAGTTTCAGCTCATTTGAGCCTTTGCTTAGGGCCTCCCTGCAAGAGTGCAAGAAAAATGTCAGCACCGCACACAGAGAATAAAGGAAACAGGCAGGTCCAAAGATACCACACCTTTTGGAACTATGAGGGAGCTTAGACAAGGGATACATTGCTGTCTTTGATCCATGGCGGAGTGCCTCTTTCTCCTCAGGTGACAAGCACTGATCCGTGAGGAGCCCTTCTTCAGTTCTGCTGCCTCCTGACATATTGTCATGCTCGCTGCTTTGATGCTCCCCTGCATGTTGTTTTGATATTTCTCCCTTTTCAGCATCAGCCAGGAACAATTCCACTGAACCTAGCCGTAAGCAGGACTTTAAAGCTATTTTCTGGTTGTTTGCCTGTTTTCATTTGAGGGATTTGGACTACATTTGGCTTCCTAGTTTTCTTCCCTCTTTCTTGGTTTGTTTTTGCTTTTCCATCTTTAGTCCAAAATTAACACATTCTCAATAAATCCAAGGAATCTCTTTGGAATGTCCTGCCAAGTATACAGGAAGATATTTATTCAATACACTGCTTACTTTTCTCTGGTATGAATTCCATTTCTGAGCCTTTCACTCCCAGGTCCACCTCCAGCTTCCCTTAGGGCAAGGAGCTTCAGAAGCTAATTAGTGGATGCACATAAGCTTCAGTCCTGAAGGACATTGTTCATTTCATTAGTTGTGCTATGCTGAATATGAGAGAATGCTAAAGGGGATAAAATGCACAGGAGCAGAAGAAACACTGGGCCTAAGCATGGAAGGAAAAAAGCTAATGAATGTCCAGCAACCATCTGATGCCCCCCTGCAGTCAACATGCTTTTATCCTGGCCCAATATGCCTTTCCTAGACTCCCTCTTGGAACCATTTTCTTACACGCACACACCTAAAGTAAACAGAACACCCCACCCTTGAAATTTTTGAATGCTTCCAGGGGAGCACACAGAATTTTAAAATAATACTTAGCTATGCGTCTGGGGGTTTCAAGTCAGCTGTCCTCTGGCTTCAAGCCTAATGATTCTAAACTACTTTAAAAAACACACACAAACACACACAAATATAGGTTTTGGCTTCACTGATCCAACTAATAAAACCTGTTTTCAAAGTATTTTGTTTGCACTGATAGGGTAGATAAACTTTTTTTTTAAAGAAAATCAAGGGTTTTGAAAAATATAATAAAAAAAGATATATTTCAGCATTTTCAAGGAGGCTACAAATAGCCTCAATTTTTTCTTTCTATTCAATACATATGCGCTCCACTTTTCTCACATCACAGCAATTTATATAGAGTTGCCAGGTATTCCAGTATCTCATAAAAATATTAACTGGACCAAAACTTGATATATTTCAGTGAGTAACATATACCCTTGTGAAGGAAGATCATACACTGTGGATCTAGATTAAAAGTATAGGTAGTACTACCCATTTGGCTTCCATTTTCATAGAACAGAGAATTTACATTGAGTGATTGATTCTATTTGTTAGCTGTCTCTAAAGGAAACCTTTGGGACAGTATACCAAATCACACTGACAAGTAGTACAGTCTGATGTAATCCACTAAAACAATCTGAGCAAAAATAAAATGAAATAAAATAAAAATATATAAAAACGTATACAGACAGCATCACAGTAAAGTACAATACATGCCTCAAGAGATTAAAAACAGCCAGTCAAAATAAGTGCTAAAGTCACGATATCCTGAAGAAGACGACAATCTAATACCCTCCAGATCTTTTGGATTAAAACCTAAATAAAGCCAATCAGCCCAACAAATGGTCAGGTATAATGGGAGTTGTAATCCATAACATCTGATGGGCCCCAGGTTGCCTACTCTTCTGGTGCAAAAATAGCAAGCTGGGAAAAAGCCTTGAAGAGCAATAATCAAAGCCAGTATTAGCTTTGCACTGAGAGAACAGCTATTTCTGCTGTTAATGACTCTTTTTGTTTCTCTGGACTGCCTATCCTGTGTTTCACTCACCCTGAATTCTGCTTTACTAAGAGGATTTCTAAAATTTTGGAAATGAAGTTAGAACAATTTCCCCAAATTCCTTTAATTGATTTGCATTTCCCCTCTCTCTCCCTTGCCACCTATTAATGATGTGCTGATATAAATTGATTAAAACATATCCCAAAGCCATGCTAAAATGGAGATTCTTTTCATACACTGTTTAGCTAACATGCAGTGTTTAGCTGACACGTATTTAGTTAACTTGTGCTCTCTGTAGAAAAGACCACAGAAAATAATATAGCTACTATTAAAGCAAGTAATCATGATTTTTGAGTGTTTTATCAATCCAGATAAGGACATATGCAATTGATGAAAACACCACAAAAACATTATCTTCATTACTTTTTGTCTAAGTCAGCACTGGGTTGTTTTTTGTAATGGAAACAGGGGAAAAGAAGATACAAAACACGTCTAAAGGAACTGGGAACTGTAGCAAAGTCTCCATGTATAGAATGTGGAACTTAATAACATAATAATTGATCATTCACAATATATGCTTTCCACTTCAAAAACAATCAAGTGATTCAGAACTCTAAAATCCAACAAATAACAAGACTTTTTGAAAGCCTCTATATTCCAAAAACTAGAGACTCTTTAAAAAAAACAATCAGTGGTTTGAGTATTGGATTTGGGGCAGCAACATCAATTGTAAATATAGTTAGTCTTGCATGTATTTCACTCAGAGGTGGAAATAAATAAATTTCATATTTTCAAAAATGGAGGAAGCAGTCATTATTTCCAAATTTACCTCAATAGCCACAGGTATAAACTAACAGCGTACTTAGTACACAGACTACAGAAGAAGTGTGTCTAAAGATGCTCAAAAATGGTATTTGGTAAATCCTAATGTGTTTCAGTCTATCAAATGTTTTTTATTTGTCCAATAAATGGTGTAAAAGTACCTGATTCAGAAATTTCTGAAGCCTGACTTTAAGTGGCCCCTGAAGAAGAACTCCAGAGCACACACAGGTTGAAACATGTTGGGCAGTTCTTCTAATGTACTGCCATCTTTTGAGCATTTGCAGATGTAATCCTTGTTTCTTTTCTGGATTCCATCAGGTGCTCCCCAGTTTTTTGCTTCTTTATTAGCAGACAGCCTCATCCATTTATGCTAGTACCTCTTCTTCTTCTCTAGAACTCCAGACAAACTAACTTCATGACTTCGACATTGTCAGCTTTCTTTCTCTGATTTCTCAACCATGCTCAGCTTTTCTTTTAACTGGAGATACAACTTTTCTCATCCTTGAAGAAAACAAGTGTCTGAACACATCAAGATATCCTGTTCAGAAAATACTCAACTGCTGTGGGTTTGTATATTCATGTATTTGTTTATTTAGTTATTTTTGCATTTGGGTATCTGTGTGTGAAAAAATGATTTCCACAATAGCAATAGCATTTATTTCTATACCGCCTATCAACTAGTGTTATCTAAGCGGTTTACAATGTATTTTAGCTAATTGCCCCCAACAAGCTGGGTACTCATTTTACCGACCTGCGAAAGGATGGAAGGCTGAGTCAACCTTGGAGCCTGGCAGGATCGAACTCACAACCTTGTGGTTGCAGTACTGGCATTTAACCACTGCGCCACCAGGGCACAAAAGTTCATTGCTTTGTGCAAAATGATTTTTTGGTGTGTATGCAAAAACATTGGGTTTGGCAGGTGGGAAAAACAAATGGCTTCTACAAAGGAATTGGTTGCAAAAACAAACTAACTTGAAAACTTTTTTTAAAAAAAAAAACTTTCATAATCTTGCCCAACAGGAAGTAAATTTTTGAAATTCTTCACTTTTGTATGCAAAAGTGAATAAGCAAATATTTACATTCCTGCTTATAATTTACATTCCTGCTTAAAATACTCCTTCTCTATCATTTTATTTATACTTCCTGCCTCATGAAACTATTTGCAAAGCTCAACAGCTTACCCTCAGCTTTGTGCATATTTGATTGGTTCTAATGAAGGCATTGGCCATGGATTTTAGGTATTTTGTTATAGACCAGCATGGCTTACTTTAAACATAAAAATATAGACAAGTGGGGATTTTTTTTTTTTTTTTGAGTACTAAATGCATGTTTCTCTAAATGTTATCATGACCAAATGATACTTTTCTTTGGGCTCCACAGACATACCTAATTCCATTTCAGAGAAATGCTGTAAAATCAGCTGGAGTAAATCAATTATTAACAAGTCCTTGCATGTATACAACAGTGTGATTTCCGCTCCTGCTATTGCCTCTTAGGGTAACATAAGAAGAAAGGGAACATGATGCAAAGTAACAAATGTGATAAGCACAACATAATAGATATGTGTGCAAGATCAGTGCTATGAGCTGAGATTATGTCTGTGCTCGAGGATTTTCTGGTTGCATTTTGTGTATTTTTGGTCAGTTTTGCTTATTGTGTATTTTGACCCTTCAATGACAACTCCTTTTCTCACCATACCCACCTTTCATGGGATGGTGAAAACATAAGTCCCCAGATGCACCTGGCATTCCCACTTGCACTCTGAGAAAGGTTGATGACTTATGGAGGTGTTCCTTCATGGCTTCTGTATGCTTAGGTTCTTCCAGAAGATCCATACATTTCTATGGGCTTCTGGGAATTAAATGAAAGTTTGCTGAAACTGAAAGCTGGCCAACTTGTAGGTGCCAAGCTGTCTAGACTGGGCAGACTGGGGAAGTCACTCAGGTCTACTTGATGAGAATATGACCATGTTCACAAGTTATATTCACCATTCAGTGCTGAAGCAATTTCCCCTACCTTCCCTCCCTCCTCTTTCATAACTGTTAATTGTTGCTGGAATCTGATGTTTTATGTTTAGGTTCATGGTTTGGTAAATTGATGCTTTCTTTGTCATAACTTTACTGGCTTTTGAACGGGGTCGGATGAAATGAGAGGAATGGGCCTGAAAGCCCATCATCCTTGATTCAACATTTAAAGATTTTGGGATGAGTAATTCAGTGAGCTTGCTTCATTCTCAAATGACAGAAGGTCCACACAGTGGTTTTTGCCCAGGTAGTGTTACACCTCTGTCACTCTGTGATCCTTTCAGCATCTGGGCTTGCAAGGCAGTAGTTTATTGGTCAGAAGGATTCTTGCTCATGCAAAACCAACACCTTACTAATGTAATCAAGAAAGTTATAGCTTGTTTCAGTGCTGCACTCAGGCCATTTCTGCATTACAGTGTTATAGTGCTATTATTCCATTTTCAACATCCTGTGGAATTCTGGGGTTTGTAGTTTACTGAGGCCAAAGAGCTCTCTGGCTGAGAATTCTAAAGGCTCCTTCCTAAACTACAAACCCCAGGATTCCATAGGATGTTGAAAGTGGAATAATAGCACTATAACACTGTAATGTAGAAATGTCCTCAGTCTTGCTAGGGAAATTGCTAGGGCTGCAATTTCCTTTTATATAGTCTCTTTGAAGTATCATGTCTCAATGGATGTTTTCTCTTGGGATGTTTGCATAGAATTTACATGTGGATCTTTCTTTTGGACATGACTCTGCGATTGTGACTGTCTATAACACTGGCTATATGTGTATATGGATGAGACCTCATACAGCCAGCTTAATACCTCAAAAATAACAAGGCTTTTGACCTGCAACTTCCCTTATTCCCACTCAACATAGCTAATGGTAAAAGATGGTAGGAGGTAAAGTTCAAAACATTTAGTATCTGGGAGTCTGGATAGCTAAAAGGAACAATGAGCTATACCAAAATAATTATGAAAAAAAAATGGAAAGAAATAATAGAAGATTTGGAAAGTTGGACTTCTATGCATCTATCGATGATGGAGAGGGTAGCAGCAATAAAAATGAACGTACTCCCAAAAATGAACTTCTTGTTTTGAAATCTCCTATTATAACAAACAAGCCTTTTACACAATGGAAGAGAGAACTGACTAAATTTATATGGCAAGGGAAAAAAACTAGAATAAAGTGGAGTATTATGACAGACCAAAAGAGCAGAGGTGGAATGGGACTTCCAGATTTTCAGTTATATTACAAAGCCGCGTCCTTCACGTGGTTAAAAGACTGGGTTGATTTACAAAATATGAGAATGCTGGCACTGGAAGGTGCGGACATGAGGATGGGATGGCATGCCTATATGTTTTATGACAAAGCAATAATTGATAAAGATTTCACACATCATTACATTAGGAAATCACTTTTGAAGATATGGAATGAATATAAGATTAAAAACATAAGGCAGCTTCCCACACGGGTGTCCCCTCAGGAAGCCTTCTTCGGTAGATGGATTGAAACAGACAAATGTTTGTAATATGAAGACATATTAGAGAAATCAGTCTCAAATAATTTCAAGATCAAAACAAGAGAAAAATTGGAACTAGAAGGAATATCGTTAAGTTGGTTCCCGTACAGACAGTTAACTGAAAGGTTTCAAATGGACTTAAAGACATATGGAATAGAATCAAAAGAGAAAACGGGGATTATTAAACGGCTGTTTGAAAATCCCCCTCATTTATTATCACATATATATCAAGAAATAATACAACAGGAAAGGCAGGAAAAAACAATTAAGTCAGCAATGATCTTACGGGCTCAAAATATTGGACATTCAATTCAGTTAGAATTCTGGGAAGAAAGTTGGAAAAAGACACAAAAATTTACAGTTGCTCAGAATTTGAAAGAGAACTATTACAAACTGTTTCATAGATGGTACGTGACACCAGACAAATTAAAAAAGATTTACAATACAGGTACCAGTCTGTGTTGGAAGTGTCAGAAAGAGGTCGGTACGATATATCACATGTGGTGGTCATGTCCCAAAGCTAAGAAATATTGGACTGATGTACATAATAAAATCTGTGCTATAATGAAAGTTCAGTTTGCCAAGATACCAGAATTGTATTTGTTAAATATGACAAAGGTACTTGATGGTACTGAAGTAAAGAAATATTGGCGAATAATTCTTTATATGATAACAACAGCCCGGATAGAATATGCAAAGCTTTGGAAAACTCAGCAAATACCTACAAATAGAACAAGGGTGGGGAACATTTATGGAAAATAGAAATACTGATATAGTTTCACAGAAACTAAAGGGGAAAACAGACGATGAGATCAAAAAGGAATGGGAGATTGTAACGGGTAATTGCTGGGCACTGTTAAATGAAAATGAGTGATTCATGGTTAAGATAACTAATGAGGGGGCTACTGATGTAAACCATGGAACTGTATTGTAGAGAATGAAATGCAAGAACTATCATGTAACATTATCAGCATAAAGCGGTACATTGATATAACTATGTTAAGAGATGTTGGAAGTGAAATCTAGATCAGTGTGGAAGATCAAAAATATTTCATGTAAATTAACAGTAATAACATTTGTTTTATATGTGAAATTTGAATAAAATGATATTAAAAAAAAAACATTTGGAGAGCCAAACAGGTACCAACCCTGTTCCACACTCTGGTGATGTGGAAATCTGCCAGTTTGGTCCAACATTTACATTTTGTGAGTTCTTTTAAATTGTGGCCCAAAACAAGCTGTAATAAAATTCTCTCCATCCCTCTTTCACTGACTATATATTTTGTAACCCTAGAAATGGCTGTGATGCCACAAAAAACAAAACAAAACACTAAGACTAAGGTAGTTTATAAGCTTGTGAGTGACACTAATTGATGCTAATATGTGCTAGAGCACAATGTAGATGACCCACAAGATTAAAGGAATAATTCTGATCAAGTAAAATGAAGGACGTTTTAGCTCATATCTTCAATGAGGTCAGATGAACCCTTTTAAAATGTTGTTTTATTTCTTTTTCTGGCTGTAGGACCTTTAACTCAAAACTGTGAATTCATGTAGAGCCATTTATTGTTAACTGCAGAAAAGCAAATGTGAGAACACATCAGAAAACCAAAAACACAAACAAATACAAAAGAGGTCTGAATCATCACAGAACTCTGGTATCTGAAAGCCAGTAGTGGGTGGACAATGTGCACCCCTTAAGCTTTATGTGCCTACCCAAGGTGTTTTAGTGGCTCTCTACCTCTTGCTGGGATGAAACTAGGAAGTACTATTTTACAGTGCCTCTGTTCCTTCCTGGTAGGGTGAACCCAGAAAGTAGTGATGGGGGACTCCTGTTCAGTCTCTTGGCTGTTGTCCTGTCAGGCCATTCAAGGTTCTGTTTTGTCCCTCCTGCTGTTTAACATATGCATGAAACCTCTGGGAGAGGTTTTCTGGAGTTTTGGTGTCTGATACAGTATGTGGATGACATCCAGCTCTACTGCATCTTTTCACTTCAATCCAGTGTCTAGGTTCTAAATTGGTGCCTGCCACCAATAGGACTGGGTAAAGGAAAACCAATTGAAACTTCATCCAGATAAGACAAAGGTGCAGAACTGTGGTGTACTGTCTATCTGTGTTTTATTTATTGTTGTTGTTTTTAAATAGCTATGGCTTTTAATTGATTCTAATGTTATAAATAGTTTAATGATATTTTTAATTTTTGGATTTGGTGTATTTTCTAGCTGTTAACTGTTGTGAGCTACCTTGAGTTCCACACTCGGAAAACATGGAACAACAATGATGACAACAACAACAAAGCTAGATTGGTTTATTGAATCCTTGATGACCTCCTGAATTTGGCAGGCAAGCTGTGCATAATTATTTTTGCAAACTTCAGGGAATTACTAACAACAATCCTTGATGTTACTGGGGGGCAGGGGAAGGAGGAGAAAGTAATTGTTTAGTTCTGTAATCTGAGGGTGGAACTTCTGTTTATGGCTAGCATGAACTCTCATTGTCATGTTGTCCATTGGTAATCTTTTGCTAACAAATGTATAGCTGTATTACTGTATGGTTTCAGTGGGAGGTGGTTTGTTACTTGCATCAAGCATCAGACAGATTTTAAAGTGCTCAAATAAGTTTTCACTACAATGGTCACAAATTAAAAATAGCATACTGTTATATCAAGTGGCACACACCCATGCCAAATGATTTATGAGGTCAGGAATGAAAGAATTCATCATCTGGCATTATCTCTGCCTATAGTTAATTCCATTACTGTCACTGAGGTGTGGGGGAAAAGAAAAATTATGAGTAGAGAAAGGTCTTCTCTGAAGACAAGAATTGTTTACTAAGGACAGGTTTCCCCAAGACACCTTTCTAAAATAATAGTCTCTATGTACTAAATCTCCCAACATGGCAGATGGCCCTTCATGAATGCCCAGCCTGGCAGATGACTTAGAATCATACATTATTTTCATGTATTGTTTCTTATTCTGTTGTTTGTTTGTTTTTTAAAAAAAATCTTACTTAATTTGTTAGAAAATGTGATTTAGAAAGTACAGGATGTTTCTGTCTATGAAAATGTTAAAAAAATACATATTCTGCAGAAAGAATTATTGTCTCACATAGAGTTTGGAAACTCCCAGTGTTGTAGTCTAAAAAACTGATGTTTGTAAGCGCTAGTCAAAAATAATTTTTGTAACAGAGACAAGGAACTTCTCAGTCTTTTTATTCTTGTTCTCTCACACAAAACTGTTTAAAAGGAATCCATGCCATTAAATTATGCACTGACCTTTCATTTTCCCTCTATAACTCTTAGATAATGCGTTAATTAATTTAGATATTCATGCAGCTTCCCATAACCCAGGACCTCTGTTCTTTTTAAGTCACCGAGTACAACTGGAACCTTGAGAAAGACATGTGCTGGGGAGGGGGAAAAGGTGTCCATTCACAAAATGACTGCTATGGTGGAGGTGGTCAGTCATAAACACCTATTTCCGACAAAGTGGGACTATCTAACTTCTCCAAGGACCTAATATGGTGTTGCTCATTGATATGGAAATCTTAAATGTCCAGTTTGAAAAAATGAATAGTCTAAGATTATCTGGGAAATTGATGTAACTGTACAAATTCTTGACTCTCAATAGGGACGAATCTGGACCTTTATGGCATCAATCCAGTACGTATGACTGTTAAAGAAAACATACATAAAATGGTACATAGATGGTATTTTTGCCTATTTAGACTTTGTCGTTATAATGTCAGTCCCTTTGCTGTTGAAAAGGATTCAGTGAAACAGAACAGTATTGCCAATGTGGTCTGAATGACCTAGGCCACTTCCGCACTAGACTGTTATAGTGCTGAGATTCCACTTTCAACATCCTATGGAATCCTGAGGTCTGCAGTTTCGGGAGGGGCCAGTGGAATCATAGCGCCTATAATAGTCTAGTGCGGAAATGGCCCTAGAGTACATTGTTTCTGGAAAGAAGTCTTGAAGATGATAAAGGAAACAACAAATAAGATGATACATTTATACCCTGACCTTTTATTTCTCTCACTTTTCCTCAATGAAAATGAGAATCTCCAACATAAAAGGATTATTTCCATGCTGCTAACTATGTCAAGGTTAGAAACAGCAAGAATCTGGAAATTGTTGAGTAATATAGATGTATGCCCTTGGTTGTGAAAAATATGGGAGACTGCTTTAAATGACAAATTAATGTACAATTTGAAATTCCTTAGAGGAGAAAGAAAATAAGATACATTTATTGTACAATGTTCCCCTTTATTGATTGCATAAATGGAGCAATGGATGCCATTGTTCCCCAGGGACATTAACAGAAGTTTTCGTAAGATGTCTTTGAATACTAACCTCTAGAAATTTGTGCCTGACATCTTCTTAGGAAACCCCTGTAATAAAGTCAGAGATCAACATTATTCTATAATGAGACATATAAGAGGAATGTCACATAATATTTGCGTCTTATACCAACTGGATCTTTATTTCTCTGTATCACAAATTACTGCTCATGTTGGTTATTTTCAATAAAGAATCATTTGAAAAAAAGGACTTAGACATCAGACTGAGCAGACACATGGACATAATCTTTCATGCTATGGTTTTATGCATTTCTGTCTTTCAGTTATTTCCAAATTGGTTTCTACTGAATGCATATAATTTAACACATGTAGCTTTATGCAAAATTGGACCTTCTTTATTTAGTGATTAATTTCCTCTTTTGGGTGATAAGTGATAAGTGGCCATTTGATGTCAAAAATATATTTAGCATTATTCAAAAATTACAGAGATTTCTGTGGTGATGAGCTTCCAAGCATAGTTTACATTGGTCTAATGAACTGCTGTTTGACTAGTTGGAGATGTTATCAGTAGGATCTAAAGTCTTCCTCTTAGCAATTTTTTTTCCATGTGAGGAGATGCCTTTTGTAAGTGAAAAAGATGAATGAAAGGAAAGAATTTGTTCTGAGGAGATAACAGCTTACTTTAGTGCAGTTTAAAAAATGATGTGAGTGTGTAAAGATGGAGAACATGGATGTAAAGAATATTTGAAAATTTCTGACATGTTGAGACTGTCATTAATAAAATGTCAATGGCTGTGAGATTTTTTCTTCCTAAAATGATTTTGGTGGTTTGGAAAGTACGAAGTATTTTTGTATAAAAAGCAATCTTTCACTACAGAAAATGCTGTTTATTAAAAATACAATATTTTCTGCAAAAGTCTTGGGTGGCATCCGGTTCAATATTTATGACTGTAAATTGGACTTAAGATCTCAGCATTTGGGGATACACATTTATGGCCATAAGTGACTGAACATGACCCGACAAACCTACCTCTTAAGTCAGTTACCAACCCAACTGAAGGGTTTCTCAGGCACTGCAGATCGGGGTGCTGGGAACTGGTAAACACCATGAGCTTCCAATTCCAGGACTCACTGAGGCAAGCAGCTGTGGCAGGACCCAGGGGTAGTTCCAGCTGCCCAGCTCAACATCCCCTGCAATGGGGAAATCCCAGGCATCGTTTCTGTACAGATACTAATGTTTTTGAGCAAAGAACATTTTTGCAAAAAAAAGTTGCAAAATAATAGTAATAAAGAAAAACCACTAAAAATGTGCCCAGCTGAAAGAAAACTTTTGAAATTTTCCATCTGTGCATATGAGAATAAAATAAATGAAGATTTATATCCCTAGTGGTGGGCTAGGAGGATATGTATTCTCCCTATAACATCTTAAACATGTTGGCTGAGATCCAGTTGGCTAGCCTAAGTATGCTGGCGTACATGTTGATGGTAGTGTGTTGAAGACAATAGCAGCAAGAGTAAAATGTCCATGAATGTAGTGATCATGGAGATAGTGCGGGGAGAGGGAGGCAAAATTTATCTACTCTTTCATGAGCTGTGCCTTCCAAGGATGTGTTGGTGGTGGAGAATTGCACTGACATAACAAACTGTTATGATTATGTAAAATATAAGCCTTAGATTTCTAGTCCATGGGCTACTTGTATTTCCTCATCATAAGTGAAGAAGAAAATCATTCCAAACCATCAAAGTACTAGCAATGTGCTTCTCAGTGGTTAGGGCTGTGGATAAGAAGTCCCACAAAAACCCGTGGAGTAGAAGTTTGACTTACGTCTTGAAATGGAAATCATATGGTTCAGTTTTGCCCGTGGCTTTAGGAGCCCCTCTGCTCTTGATCATTAAACATGTGTGAAACATCTCATTTATTTTTTACTATTTCTTACTATATACTGCAATTATTTATTATTTACTTAGTACATTTGTATCCCACTTTTTTTTTCCTCACATAGCTGAAGACAACTTTTGTGTTTTTGAGATGACCTCCCATCCAGGCATTGATTAGCTCCAAATCTGGTTAGCTTCAACAAGGTGGATGCTCCATGGGCTCTCAAACCAGGATGGGCACAAACATCCTTTTCACTTCTGACAAGTCCTCTGTTCTCCAGATTGTAGTCTGAGAATCTCAGACTATATAATCTCATCACTAGGAAGGAAAAAATACTCATAATCATTCATGCAAAGAATAATAGACTGGTGAAAATGTTGTACAATTTTCTGCAGTTATTCGGTCGTCTACAGAACATTGGAGAACAAAAACCCTGTGCAAAAACCCTGTTTTCCACATGAGAAAGAGTGTTTCTGTTCAAGAAACCCATTTTCTGCCCAGAAAACATGTTTTCTTTTTTTGTACCCTAAAAAAAACAAAAACAAAAGCAAAAACAAAAAAAAACCCACCCTTGTGTTTTTCTCTTCAGAATAATTCTGCTGAAACATCTTGGGATGTTCGAATACAGGGAGAATACTATAGAGGAATATTAGCCAGAATCCTGTTGGGCAATTGTGAATAGGTAACCTATAGCAAATACTACGTATTCACAATCCCTATACAGTTCCTATTTTCAGGGCCATGTTAGGATGATGAAAGTCCCCTAAATCCCACTTACCAGTAAGCAGCTGCTGCAGTTGATGGGGATCCATTCCATGTTGACTGGGAAGCATCTGCCTGAGGTGCCCCCACCTCATGTGAGTGATCTCCACAGTAAGGGGTATTTGTGACAGGGGTCCTTTTTCTCCCTGTTGCACTGGATATCACTCATTGGAGGGGTTGTGAATGTCAGGCAGTTGCTTCTCGATCAACAGGGGAATGGACTCCTGTTGATCCCTGCAGCTGCCTACTGGTAAGTGGAGTTTTGCAGAGAGGGGAAACACATCAGAATTCGGTGTGTAGCTTTTTCATTATGGCACTACATAATATGCAATGAACATATAGGATTCCGGCATTAGTTGTCTCCTGCGGTGAGGGAAAACCTACTATAATTATTCATCCTTGCCTACAAGAAAGAAATAGTCAAGGATTTACATCACTAGTCAGCACAGATGATCAGGATGTTCAAAAGAACTGGCATCAACTAGCTCTATAGACAGAGCACATGGCCTTGCATGGAATGAATTCAGTGCTGGGAGCAGATGGAGCTGGAATGACTGCGAAGAATCCTCCTCCAGAGGCAGATGGACATTGTGGTTTTGCTTTCCCAGAACATGTATGAGACAGCAGAGCATTTCCAACAAATATCTCAAAGCATATCAAAAAGAATATGATGTCTTGATTAAAAATTTCCAGGCTCACTAAAAACAGGTAATGGTATTGCAGACAGGGGACAGACCATACATAAAAGCCACTGTATGTTTATCCCTACTTAAAGATATTGGGTCCCTTTTTCAAATTTACAGCTGGGATCCCAATTTGCCATCTAATTATAGGATTCATAATGTGTAACCTTTTATAGATATTTTCTGTATTCATACATCCAGTGTGGTGTAGTGATTAGAGGAGTTGATTGGGAGTTGGGAGTTCCAGGTTCCTTACTCAGACATGACCTTCATTAGTCGACCTTGGGCAAGTCCCTTGCTCACTCAGACTTCCTTCCTGCCAGACTGATAAAAGATGGGAGGATGTGGACCATTCATATCACCTTGAGTTCATTGGCAGAAAGGTGGGAAATCAGCAGAAGTAATTAGCAAACACATGCATACATACATGCATATCGCATGCTAAACAGTTAAAAACATTACTAATGTTCCAAACTAATAACACCCACATTATAAAGTATTTACATTGATCCTCCAGATAATCTGATTTGCCTTTGAAGTCCCACACATATGCATGCCATTTGCTATTTGAGAAATCTGTTTTTGTTGTCTTTCACTCCTAAAAATGACCTTGAAACATGCATGGGTGCAGGTACATAGGTGGCTCCTTTTCTAGAGGGCAGTGCATACTACTGTGTATAGTCTTAGTGGCTTCTGTGGGACTCTTAAAATGATAATAAGCTTCATGACCATGGCTCTGGAAGTTAAGTTCTGAATTGGTCTAATTATCTGCTTTTTCAGAACAAGGCTAGAGCTTGGTTGGACTCCTACTACCATACCAATGAAGCAATTAATTCCCCAGGCAGATACCAGAAACACAGATCATTAGTAGCTTTCAATTGGGCAAGGCATTTAATTATTCAGGATAATAAAACTTCTGGTTGTGGGCTATAATCCTCCCTCTGAGGTCCTACAGAGATTTTCCAGGTGAGTCATTCTGAAAGAAGATGCCTTACCTCCTTCTTTTTGGTACTTCATTTCACCTGCATGTTAATGAACTTATTGCTTAATATTCTATAAAGCTACCTTTCATGGAATCAAACCATGGATCTGTCTAACCCAGCTTTGTTTATTCCTACTGACTATAGGTGTCCATGATCTTGGGCAGATACCTATGCCAACCAGGTCTTCTCAGATCTGTTTAATCAAGGATGCCAATAACTGAAGTCTCTAAAGGATGCTGAGTGTATGCTGGGGATGCACAAAAACCATGGTATATTTGTGCAGCAAAACATGACTTCCATGCCAAAAGAAGAAGAAGAAGAAGAAGAAGAAGAAGAAGAAGAAGAAGAAGAAGAAGAAGAAGAAGAAGAAGAAGAAATCCTTACAGTGTTTTCTGCTGCCAACTTTCAGGTGAAATTGCTGTTTTGTGTGCAAAACCCAGTAATTTTCCACAAAAAAATTGTATATAAATAGTTTTGTGTGTGCATGTTGTGTGTGTGTGTGTGTGTGTGTGTGTGAAAATTGTATCTTGTGCCAAACCACATTTTTTACACAAAGACACATTATTTCCAAAAACACATGTGAGGTTTTTTTGTGCAAAAATCACCTTTTTTGATGAAAAACACTCATTTCACACAAAAATGTGAATTTCTGGGAAAAGTGTTTCAGCACCAAAATAATGTGTTTTCATGAGAAAACCACTGTTTCTAGAATTCCACATGACCTTTAGTACAAAATTCATAGGTTTTGTGCAAATAGCCAATTTTATACAAAAATCAAGTTTTTTGTGGGAAACCTTTTTTGTACCATTTTGATGGAAAAACCTACATGTATTTTAGCGCAGAACAATTTCCTGAAACACTCCAAGATATGCAACTATTGAATGAGAACCGAGTAGAAATATTTATTTTCTCCCACAGTAGGGAGAAAACTACAGATATTATTTATCCTTGCATATGAGGAAGAAACAGTCGTGGATTTACATTCTTAATGAGGACAGGAAATGCTGCCATCACTCAGATTTGATTTTGTGATGTTGCTATTATCTACATATGGCTATATGTCAATTTCAATAAGCCAGATTAGAGTGAAGGTAAGATTCAGTGTAGTACTGTCCAAAAAACAGCAGTCATAAAAGCTGGAAAGTATAGTCTTAAATACTACTATTCCCAATTTCTTTTTTAAAAAATAACAAAAGGCAATATTTTTACTTCTAAGTTTTTTTTTTTAAAAAATAAGGCCAATACTATGTTTCTTTCTCCATACCAAGAGAAACTTACTTGTTATTACAGAAATATTATTTGGATTTTATTTTATTTACCATTTGGAGACATACTTAGTGGATTTTTATGGATTAAAAAATTTCCATAACATTAGCACAACATTAATAACACATTGCCATGAACTTGATTGCTTGTCTCAATTAGAATAGTCCCATTGAATCAATAGGACTATGTTTTGGCTTATTAGTCATCAAGTGACTCAATGGATCTACTTTAGCTCAGGTTAACCAACAGGATTTGGGCCATTGTGGTACTTGTCACTCATGAGTAATGACCAACATGTTACTTAAAAGAGTTAATGAGTACTAAGTAAGACATTTCTGTTTAGAGTAATGAATCCAAAGTCTAGAAAGAGTAGCAAGCAGCATGGAGCCTGGGCTAGACTGCCAAGACAACTACTGCTGCCTGTAGGAGATAAAACAACTTTGCACTTGTTGTTAGTACTTCCCAAAGAATCAATGGGACCACAGCCCTTCCAGTTTAGCCCTACCTTTGCATATCCAGCCACAGACCTTTCTCTGCAAGATCTGAAGTGCTGAATTTGTTTTAGAGGTAGCTCTTTCAGATGCTCATAGATCAGAAATTCATCTAAGGCTAGACTAGTTTGATACACTATTCAGACCATGCAGTAAGTGCCATATACATTATGCTTCCATGCCCTTTGGAGACATTATAAAATATCAGGATAATCTATAATTGGAGCACTTTTTCAAAAGCTGTATTTAACTTTTTAACCTGTCTCACTTCCCTGAATAATATTCCTTTAGGGAATTTTCAAAATTTGGTTTTCTTACAGAAAGTGACTGCCTCATGGCCTAGGTTTAAAGGAGACAAGCAATTCAGAGTTACAGGTGAACAGATATAGGAGAAAGATGTTGATCAGCTATTTTCATTGATGGGGCTTACACAGAGCATGGAAGTAATTAGTTTCAAATAACTTGCTACAAAGAAGCGTTGAACTGAGGTGCAAGGGACTAAAAGGGACATTTAATCTAATCCCCTGCAATGCAGGAACACACAACTAAAGCATTTGTGAAAGATGGCCATCCAACCTCAGTTTAAATATCTCCAATGAAGGAGAATCCACCACCTTCTGAGGCAGTGTATTCCACTGTTGGACAGCTCTTACCATCAGGTGGTTCTTCCTAATATTTAGGTAGAATCTATTTTCTTGTAACTTGAATCCATTGGCTCATGTCTCTGTCCCTGGAATAGCAGAGAAAAAGCTAGCTCCATCTTTTAGATGACATCCTTCCAAATATTTAAAAAATGGCTATCATATCACCTCTTAGTCTTAGTCTTCCCTTCTTTCAAAGTTAAACATTCCAAGCTCCCCAGCTGCTCCTCATAAGGCATGGTTTCCTGATGTTTAACCATTTTGGTCACCCTGCTTGGACACATTTCCAGCTTGTCAATATCCTGGTTGAACTGCGGTGCCCAGATTTGGACGTAGTCTTGCAGCTGAGGTCTAAGCAAAGCTGAATAGAAGAGTACACTCACTTCTCTAGAGAGCCAGTGTAGTGTGGTGATTTGAGCAGTGGACCATGACTCTGGAGATGAGGATACATATACCCACTCAGCTATAGAAACCTACAGGGTGACCTTGGGCAACTCACACCCTCTCAGCTTCACAGGAAGGTAAACCTGCTCGGAACAAATCCTGCCAAGAAATCCCTGTGATAAGTTCATCTTAGAGTTGTTGTAAGTTGGAAACAATATGAAGGTACAAAACAACAACAACATTTGTCACTATAGTCCTGCTGATTAATTATGATAAACCTGCAATTAATCCTTTTACCATAGTTTCTTGCAATTGATCTCTTTCCTCCTAGCTAAGGAATCAGTAGATTATATTACCACTGTAACTTGACAAGAAGGCATGGTGTAACTGTAGTTATTTAGTTGCTTTTTTAGCTAAGGGGATGTGACCTCAACATATGGTGAAGGAGGAATATCACATGGTTCAAAAGCTGTTGGCTTGTTCTCTCCTGTGGATGTTGCAGTGACAGTGCAGGTGGGTGGGGAGACAGTGTGCTGTGTACCACTGACCAGTAACTTGTAGTTACGAATAAAATCTCCCATTATTTCATTCATGCATGTAAGAATGAGTAATTTTGAATCTTTTCTCTCTGCTGGGCAAGATTTTATAAAAAATTTTGACAGTTGATGATATTGCATTCTATCTGTTTTGGATCAGACTTTCAGTCTATGACAATGGACACACAGCTTTCCCTTTGGCTCAGACTACAGTCTGAATATAGATGAGGTGGGTGTGAGGAGCTCTTCTGTCCAAAGAATGGGAGCAAACACATAATTAAGCTCTTTAGCTTTCTAATGGGATTAAATGATGGCCATCAATTTAGATGGTTTTAAAACTGGATTGGACAAATTTATGAAGGATAAGGATAACAATATCTACATGTCATGACGGCTATTTGTCACATCTAGTATCAGAGAAAGTATGCCTTTGGGTATCAGCTGATCTGGAATATAAGAAGAAAGGACCCTTGCTTGTCCTGCTTGTGGCCTTCCTATGGTATCATCTGAATATCCACTGTATGAACAGAATGCTGGACTAGAGACACCTTTCATCTGAGCCAGCAGGGCTCCTCCTATGTTCTCAAGTTTCATTTATATCAATCTAGTATGGGATGAATATCTCACGTGTTATAATTTTCTCTAACAATGCATTGAGCATTTTATTTTTATGAAGCTTTATAAACTTTCCCTTACAAAAAAGTTGCATTCCACACAATTTCTTTTTCTGTGCATGTATCTGTGAATATATCTGTATTCACATCATCCAAACTATGTTATGGATCAAAACTGATAAAAAATTTATAGACTAAAAATACTCCCCTGGACGTCACTTGCACAACTTTTTAATTTAATTTTAATTATTAATAGTGCAGTTATGCTTTTCATTTCTACTTTGTGAAATGTGTGACTGCCAAAGTATCAGCCTGTCTACTTTTATAGCATTTGCTGTAACACCTTCAAATTCCTTGATGCTTGTTTTTTCTCATTTAGAGTTAATTAGATAGTAATTTGTTGGTATTATTTTCACAGATACTGTTCCAGGATGATGTTATGTGAGATCATCCAGGGATGATTGTACAGATGTACATGGGAAGTTTTCTTCCCTCAGATAGATGATGAAATCTTGGACAAAGATATCAGGTACTTGAACACCTTTGAACAGTTGAATGATCATGGTCATCTTGAATTGATGGACATATCCTATTTCCTCAATGATTTGCCATTTGACATATAAAGTATATCAAAAATAGCTTGTGGCTCTGATGTCAGTGATGTGCTCTGGCTTTCAGCTGGAATTGTAGATCAGTTATCCAAGATGTTAAACCTGTTTGGGGGATACAGTTCAGAACATTGTAAATTATAGGCTGAAACCCAGAGTAGAGTCACCATCCCACTGACACTTGGAACCATCAACTTCCACTGTTCAAAAGGGCAATACCTGCACAAGTGATTCTGCTATAGGGAGGAGGGGTGAGTAAGGAAGCTGCTTCATCCAGCCTATTTGCATACGTGTAAATCTGGACCAGCACAGAATGACTATGAAATTTCCAACTTGGGTCTATTTCCAACTCCACTTTTACCCAAATTCTTCATTGTTTCCAACCACAAAATGATAAGGTAAATATGAGACATTTGTGTTCTGTATTGAGTTGGCCACTCCCAGATTCAGCTGAGTCTGACTCCCAGAGACAAATTTGTTTAAGTATTCCAGCTTATCAGCTTCATTAGTTTTGCTCTGGCTTTAATGGTTGCAACCTCTTTCCTGAAGATCTTTCCCCATGTTAATTCAGGAAATGTTATTATTTTCCAGAATCACTGAAGCATAGTGTGAAAAAGCTAAGCAAGTCTAGCCCTTGCCAAGCACCCCAGGGAGTGGGCATCCAAACTTAGTTTAAAAATCTCAATTGAAGGAATGTCCACCCCTTCTGAAGTAATCTATTCCACTCATACAGCTCTTACTTCCAGAAAGTTCTTACCATTGAGCCATAAACTTCTTTCTGGTAATTTGAATTCATAGGTTTGAGTTTCATCCTCTGGCCCAATAAGAAAACAAGTTCACTCCATCTTCTACATGTCAACCCTTCAGATATTTACAAAATAGCTGTCACATAAACTCTCAATCTTCTCTTCTCCTAGCTAAAAGCAACCAGCTTTATGAACCATTCTTCAGAGTATTTCTTTCCAGACCTTTTATGATCTTGGTCAGCTATCTAGACACTCTCCATCTTGGCAATATCTTTGTCAAAGGGCAATGCCCAGAACTATTCCAGGTGAAGTTACTCTTCTTTCTTCAAGATTAAGCCATAATTTATGAGACTTTGTGAGTAATCATTTATCTATTTTTACCTTCCTTGTATATAAATATACATGTAGGATGACTGAGATGAAAATATGGAAATATTAATGGCCTACAACCTTACAAATTTCAGAAAGATTCAGCATAGGTTTATTCCCTTTCATCATGTCATCTAGTTATCCTAAAAGGTTTGCCCTCTTCATTACCTTCTTTTCCCTCTTGTGATTGGTTCTTTAATAATGGAACAAGCAACTCAAGAAAAATTAAACAAAGAGAGAATACATCCAGTCTGGTTTCTTGCCTATGTGCAGCCATGAAGAGGGACTCAGTCATTCAGAAAATGTATAACCCTTTCAATATAATATAGACAATCCGACGAAGACTAAATCATATACCCAGTGCACTCTGGAAGTCCAAGGACATTATATTAATTTACATACTCACAGATTAATATAATAGTTCAGTCAGCCTTTTATATTCATTAAGGTTAGGAGCACAAGAGACATGCAAAAGTGGAAAAATTGTGAATATAAAAGTGTGTGTGTGTGTGTCTGTGGGAAGGAGGCTAAAGCATGGTGGGGAGAATGGGCACCAAGGACTCAAATCAAGTCAGGGAAAGGAGAGGGAAAGGGGTGGCTGGTCATGATGGCCCTCTATTTCCTCTCTGTCACTTATCTCCTTCCTTGGTTGTGTGGGGGGTATTGAGAGAAGGTTTGTGGTGCTGAGAAATCAGGCTGCAAGCCATCCTTAGCTGGTCAGGAGGTGGTTGTTAGAGGAAGAGGAGGACCAGAGGTGGGTTTTTAAAGGACTGCATGGCCTGATCAGAGCTGCCTAAAGGAAAGGTTCCCCTGGAAAAAAGAGTGCCTGAGGTGAGAGGGCAGGCATTGGAGAAACTCGCAAATAATCAAATCTGTAAAAGATAATTCTGCAAATGTGGAGAGCTGACTGTATTTCTCTGATTTTATTGCTGTGCCTATAATATTATTCAGCACAGTGACAAGCTTCTTTAAAAGCACCACATGAATTTTTGAATTTTCAGAACAATGTTTTCTGTTTCCTGTAGACCCTTGAATAACAAAACTGCCCTTACTTCTTGGCATATATTACCATCTCAGGATTTCCCTCAGAACTGCTTCCTGTACCTGTACCACAATATAGACCAAAGAAAAGAAAGGTTCCATTTAGGGGTACCTTTTCAAATCCAATGACCTTGCAAAAACTTCAGTACTTTCTCTTTTATATTGCAGAGGAGAGAGGGTGGTGTAGTATTTCAAAATCCATTTGCCTCCTAAATGATTTAAAATACTTTTATATTATTTAAAACACTGCAAATGAACATCAGCAAGTAATAAAGGCAATAATTATGCAAAAGCTATTATATCAATCTTTATCAGTTTTCATATTTAATAGTGACATCCATATGCTTGCTTCAAAAAACTGATAACATGCAGATGATCAATCAGGGTTTATGATTCTTATTATTTTGGATGCATTCTTTGTATGCATTCCTTTCTCTAATATGGTTACATTATTATTAAATAACAGATCTGTAATACACAGTAGAACATAAAAGTAACCCTGATTCCTACCACATAAGATTTTCTTATCATAATATTCTACCAAAAGCACAGAGAATTCAAAGCATGATTGAAAATTAATTTGCTCCATATCATTCACAATCACATTCACACAATCTTTGTTTCTAGTCATTCAAATATACTTTGTAATGTCAGCATGTCTGTGCATTAAGTTTCATCCATGCTGACCCATATCTATTTCCCAATTAAGTATTAAATGGTATCTGATTGTTGCCAAACATATTTTCCTTGGGAGGCATTGGGACTTATTCCAACATATCTGAGTTCTAAAGACTCCCAGGGACAGCAATTACATATAGCAACAAGTGTCCTAGTTCCATATGTCAAGAAAAAATTTAATTTTCCTCAAGATAACTCAATGAATGCACAACTTAATGTAGAACAGCTTGGATGAACCAGGCAAATACACTAATGAGCACAACTTTAATCAGGTGGCTCTTTTTGGAACTATTCAAGGGGAAGTTGTGTAGGGAAAAAGTTTGTCCCCTTTCCAACATGCCAGTCAAAGACAGAAATCACCTGCACATTGGC
Source organism: Iguana delicatissima (assembly GCA_948472985.1). NCBI lineage: Eukaryota > Metazoa > Chordata > Lepidosauria > Squamata > Iguanidae > Iguana > Iguana delicatissima. Next base: position 178,680 of record CAOKZL010001707.1, on the reverse strand, counting down.
CTGACCGAAGTGACAAGATAGTGGCCAAAGCTGCTTTTATGTCCAAAACATGATATGAACATATCCAGGGAGCTGGGCATGGCCATTCTGTCTATACATGAGGAACAGATTCTTCAGACTGATGGAGCGTAACAGAGTGGGGAAAAAAAACCCTTAATATTATCAGATTGAACCCTGTTGGTTATTACACTTTTGCTAAGGTAAGAATTTCACCACTACCGTCTTATGAGGAAATACTATGCCACATTCCTTTTTCAACAGCTGATCTGATCAATTGGCAAAACAATACTCAGTTAAGGGATGACCTGGAACTGGTCCTTCGCTGGTTCCAGACTGTTTTTCAGACCACCATCCAAATTGGGCAGATATTCAACAATTACTTGAGGCACTCTTAACCACTGAGGAAAAGGATCACATAGCCAAAAATCTAAATGAGTTCCTGTGGCATAGACCAACAGACCAGGGGAGGAGAGGGAGGGAAGGAGGGAGGGAGTCACAACTGAAATCTTCTCTGCCAACCCTAATTGGAAATACAGTAGGAAAATAGAAAGTTCACTCTAGAAGTTATGAAAATTGCTACATTTGAGGGCATAAAAGCATCTGGGACCTACACCGCAAATTGGAGCAAAGTTAAAACAGTCCTTCAGGGTTCCCCAGTGACTATTACACCCAGCTAACCAAAGCTCTCAGATACATAGGAACATAAGTTCAGAAGCTGTTGATAATCAGTCTATGATAGATAGATGACAGACAGAGAGGATGTGCTTTGAATGCAGTTGTTAATAGTCCTGTTAATAGTCTAAATGTTTACATGAGGAAAATAGCTCATATATGGTATGTAAGGTGGGTGCTGAGAAATGTTTCTTTGTCTCACTTTGGTCTTTTACAAAGGGTTTACCTATTTCTGCTGCAAAAATAAATGTTGCCTTTTCTCAACTTGCTCACATTGCTCTGCTAATTTGGAGCAATCTGCTAGGCAAAAACTGCATTCTTGTGACACTTACCACTTCCAGTGGCAACAAGCAAACCAGCAGATCTCTCTTCCAACAACTGACCAAAGAACGGAAGATTGCAAGGCACCTGGTTCCTGCTTTCAAAGCTCATAATAATATCTATGGCATAGGTAAAGACCTATGCCAGTGCAAAATCTTGCCATAGCTAACTGTGGCCTTTTCTGCACAGGGTTTTTAAAACGGTGCAGAGTGTCCTCCAGAGAGGATGTTTACACCTGGGAGCAGACTGGGTCCAGACTACTTTGTGTAGTTCTGGACCTTAGCCCGCTCCAAAATGACCCAAAGTGGTCATTCAGCATGCTTTTGAAAGACGGCTTAAAACAGGTCTTTTGAAAGCACGGAGTGTGCCGTGTGCCGCTCCATGGCCGCACTCCAGTGCAGATTTGCAGGCTCGCACCACTGCAGATCTGCCGGGGGCAGGCTTTAGGCTCGCGAGCTTCACCGGTCGGTGGAGAGCCTCCACCAATCGGAAGCCGCCATTTTTGTCCCTGGAGCAGTGCGGAGCATGGCCACACACTGCTTCGGACCAGCCTGGACCCGCTCAAGGAGCACAGAGGTCCGGTGAGTACTGGCATGGGGCGATTCCCTCACCCTATGAGGAAAAGGCCTATATCTATTCCACTCTTTTTATGACCCTTTCACACTACACAATTATAGCACTATGGTTCTGTTTTGACAGCTATATCCTATGGATTCATGGGCTTTGTAGTTTGATGAGGCCCTAGGGCCTCTGGAAGAGGATTTTAAATACCTCCCCCCAACTGCAAATACCAGGGCTCTCTGGTATTCCCTAGAACAGTTGCATTTAAAATGGAAGGTAGTACTCTAATTGTGTAGTGTGAAACAGGCCCTGGGAGACTCCTTTTCGCCTAAGTGACCGAAGACACAACTAGTGAACATTCAAGGAACAAAATTAGTTATCAGGAGTAGCTGGAGAATTAGGTCTCCAGGTTGCTGGGAAGTCAAGATCAGAGGATAAACCACGAGGTAAATTGTAAAACATACCATGAGTCAAAACATGAGGAATCAAAAGCAGACCACAAAACCTATAGCAGGGTCAGAGAACAAGCCAAGACTCATGACTGAAGAAGATTGGCTATAAATGCAGAGGTATGTGAGTATTTAGTTGGACCTTGTTAATGAGTCTAGAAATTGATGAGACAGGAAGTTTCCCTGTACTTTCTCCTTCTGAGAAGAATCCAATGATTAGCCTGAATGGATGGAACCATAGAAATACTGTAACGCTCAGGAAACAGAATTTTCGGCAAGGAAGATAACATTTTAACATAGAGATATCAATTCCTGCACAGAGAATGCTATAATTGGGGATTTATTCCGCATAAAATTCACACGTTTGATTTGCATAGAGAATAGGATTTTCTGTGCAGAAAATTGCATTTCCTGTGTATGAATTAATATTTCTGTGTTGAAATATTATTTCCCACAGAGAAAATGCTGTTTTCTGTGCATAAAACGCTGTTTCTGCACAAAACAGCCATGTCCAGATTCTGTGTGGATTCTACCCTGAAGCTCCATAGCCTTTGAAAATTGCATAGTTTTTGAAATCTTTCTCACAGGAGGAAGAAAATTGCTAAAATTACTCCTTGTTACCTTTCAGGAAGAAACTTAGTGAAGAATTATATCCCTACTCCCTGTACTTATGTTTCAAAATGAACACACGACCAGGGTTTTTAAGGAAGAGCTCTGATGCAATGTACATACTCCAGTGCCTGCTTTCAACAGGGGCTAACCAAACATTTCAAGAAAGCAGTATTATATGAAAGCAATAGTCTTATCCTTTGTTTGTTTCCAGTGTTTCATATTCTGATAGAATGGCTTTGAACATGGAGGTTTTGTTTTACTGTCAGAGCTAATCAGTGTCAAGCAGTCTATGTTCCATGGATTTTCTAATGGTCTTTTAAACCATATAAGGCTGTGGCCATTGCTCCTTCTTGGGGAGCAGATAAGTTAATGGCATAATGTATGAAGAATCTACTGCTAAATCAGTTTCATCAGCAAGATCCTCAAGGGTTAAGAAGAAAGGCTGTGAAAAAAAACCCTTTCATTTCTCTACACAACTTTTATAGCCCCCTTCCCAGTTTTTAGTCTTCATCTCCTAAACGGAAATGTACAGGTGGGAGAGCAACAAGTGCGGTTCAGTTCAAGGATTATGGGCCTTCTAAGTATCCCACACACCCTGAAGAAGGAGCTCACAACCTTTTCCCCTTTTTTTTAATCATTAATTTTTAACACAAATGCAAACAATCTGATTCACAAATAAGAAATCAAATTAAACTAAAACTAAAACATTGAACTGAAATGCTACTTGCTCACTCACTAAAACACAAAACACTAACTTACTAAAATCTAAAAAAGCTTTGACCCCCCCATGTCAAGATGTAATGAAAAAGGAAAAAGAAAAAAGAAAAAAAATATTATCCTACCATTACAGAGCCATTGGGATTACTAGTAAGAATAGCCATTGATTATTTCATCATTGGATTCCTTATTGTTCTAAAAGTCCATAAAATGGAGGGGCTCACAACCTTTTTGATCATGAGAACTGCTTGTGATGCTGGCTTAGCTTCTGGGGACATAGGCACAAATGCATGGATGCCTTCTCAGTGGTTATTTCTAGGCCATGGAATTCTCTTCCTCATGGAGCTAGGCTGGTCCCTTCTCTGCTTGTAAGGCAGTCCTTTCTATTTATCCAGGCCTTTGATTGTTTGCCACAGATGGTCTTTTAACTGGAATGTGCTATATTTTTTTTCAGTTGGTTAAATTCACATTAGAGATTTTGGATTTTCCATCCCTGGACTGAATCTTTGTTCCTAGGGACCCTTCTATCATTCCTCTTTCAAAACTGCATTGATTTCAGCAAGCGCAGCCAGTGGTTTGAGGAATCTCTGCTAGGCTTTTGCCTAGGCTTTGAAGGAGCTATCAGTGGCACTGAACTCTGTCTCCAAAACAGGATCAGAACCTCAGATAACTACTTTAACATCGGGGAGAAAAGTTGGAATCGATTCACCACTCCACTGATATGGAGCTTCCAGCTGTTACTGGATTTTAGTATGCTACAGATTGTGCAGCAACTGCTGACACAGAAGTAATCCTGTTTATAGCAGGGATTCAGCTTGAAACACTGATAGTGCTGTTCCTTTTGAGTATAAATGGTGGAAATGGGTGGTCTGCCATCAATAAATCCCATAATATGCCATTGTTGGCTAGAGCGGGGAGAGTGTTTTAAAATGATTAATTTTTATAAGTTTTAACAAACAGATATTGGGGAACTTAAATAGATCAGAGAAAACAAAAAGTGCACAGCAGTATCAAAAGCTATTTAAAGTGTTTAATATATCACTAATATTTTGCCCCAGGCACCACAGAAAGCATTGATCCATTCCCAGTGGAATCATGTTCACAGTACTCATAAAAGTGATGCAAAAATGCTCTAACTGCCTTCATATTTTTCTCTCCTTCTAAAAATTCACTTAGAGTCTTTTATTATTTTTCCTTCTTCTGTAATTCAACATGTTTGTGGTTTTATTTCATTTTCATGAACGCGGCTTCATGTTGCTTGCATTTAGATGTATAGTAAGAGGAAGGCAAGGGGAATGCACACCCTATTCTTGTTAAATTGTGGAGGCATAGATTATCCCCTCTAGCCTAACCCCATCCACTTATCACACTCCTTTACAACAACAACAACAACAACAACAATGTAAACCTATAGACAATACAATTGGCAGCAAGAAATATTTGAATTGTTGGTAGTTTGGATATCATGCCATGCATAGGAGTCTAGGTACAAGTTGTGGTGTGCTTTGCTTGTGAGGTGTTACAATGGGATAAACGGGAGGACTTTGCTCAGGCAGGGGAGATTTCCCACTCTCACTGGCTCCCGCACGTCTTGAAACTGATTCTGGAGGATTCCCAAACATTCCAGAGCAGATTTTGAATGGGCCTGCAGGGGCAAGGGGAATTTGATTCACCAGCAGTCTCTATTTTGCTGGTGAAAGGACTATCTAGATACAATCCAATATGTTTTAGTAGCTATAGTAATTCTGGATAGAATTTGAAATGCTATTTGTAATCCATACAACTGTATTTTGCTTATATTCAGCCTATCTGACAGACTGTATCTTCACATATGAGCTTGCCTGGGCCCTGTGATCCTCAGGAGAGGCCCTTCTCTCAGTCCTACCCTTATGCTGGGGACATGAGATAGGGCCTTCTCAGTGGCTGACACTAGGGTCTGGAACTCCCTTCCCAGGGAGGATTGAATGGACCCCTCTTCCTACCTTTCCTTGCCTTCCATTGGCAGGAAAAGATTTTTATTCCAACAGGCTTTTGAGAATGGATTGTTGATCTTTGGTGTATTTTAATCTTCTTGTATTTTAGTTTGTAAGATACCTTGTGTTCCAATTTTGGGAAGAAGGCATAATCTATAGTAGTAGTAATAGCAAAAGCAGCAAGAAAAACAACAGCAGTTGGTGTACTTGCGTGATTTAGACAAAAGGTGAATCTACCCACTTATCCCCAAAGTTTATGGATGAATTTGGGGCAGTTACTATCTCTCGACCCTACTTATCTCTGGGATTAGTTGTGAAAATGAATGGAAGCTTCACCTTAAACTCCTTGAAGAAAATGATGGCAGTGGAGAAATATGACAGTGGACAAGTTGTACTAGTACATGAAGATTATCATGGTCAGCAATAATAATCATCATTGTCAGTAACAGCACCTGAAGGAAAACTAGAGAGCTGGTTAAGATACAGAGTGGGAAGAAAAACAGAGAAAGCTGTGGAAATGGTAGCTAAGGGCAGTTGGGGGCTGAGGGGAAGTGCTGAGTAGAAAAATACTTTCCATAGCCAGTTGTCTATGCCCACAGCACAGGTGGCCACAAAACAGTAAGAATGGTGATTCAATAGGATTCGCTACCCCTTGTGATCATTTGTTGACATAGGGAGGAAGCTCCTTTTCTGGCCTTCCAGGAAATGAAGCCATTTAATGACATCACTGCACTGGGTGTCATGATGTTGGAGGAGGGGGTGGAGGCAGAGGAGGGAGCCTACTTAAAGCCCCTGCCTTTGCCTCATTCTTCTGCTGTAGAGAACAGACAATTGGCTTCAGAGTGGCTTCTTAAATAGGTGGACTGCAGGTAATGGAGGATAAAGTAGGACTTAAGTGAACACATATAGTAACCATTTGGTGAAGGGTAAGTCTCCAGAGCTCCCTCTACACATCCTGAGACATGGGGTAGAGGTGGTGAAGGAAAACGTCTGAGGCTAGACTGGGGGTTTGCCTCACTTTTGATCCTGAAACAAGAGGGAAGTTCCCTTAGGTCTGCCTTCCAGAAATGGCTGGCTGAAGTTGCAGCTCAGCTTCATGGATTTGCCACAAGATCTCAGTACTCACCCAAGGGAAGCTGGGGGAGAGGTCCAAGGGTGATTGCTCACCTCACCTGCTCTTGTACTAGGTCTCCCCCTTTTGCATTTCTGTAAGGTCAACGTTAAATAGGCAATAGGACAAATAAAGTCGCCCATGTTTAACTTAAGCCTTGTTGTGTGGTATCTTCATTTCATGGGCTTGTCAGCAAATACAGACAGTAGTTTAATGGAAATCTCTGAGGATTGTATGTAAGTTCAAAAGGACCAAAGAAAAAGAGGGGCAAGGAACATCATAATCCTTGTTAATCAAGAACATCAAGTGCTTGAGCCCATTCATCTCTGACTTCATTACACTGTTGACTGTATGTCCCATTCATAAGCAGAAGGTGTCCTGACTAGTGCAGGAAGCAGTGGTGACTAATGAACTGATTTGCTCATGAGAATGACTAGCTGCCACCGTGGAGTGATAGTGATCGGTGAGAAATTCCCACCAGTGAGAGGGAGCAGAGGAGACCAGGAAAATCACAAATCAACTTGCATGTGCAAATTAGCACTTCAATTCACAGGCTGGCTAGACACGATTGATGTGAGCAGCTGATGTGTGCAAAAGTGGCTATCCAAACAGTAGTCCTGTGGACATACAGGCAGTTCTTCCCATCGGAAAAACCATCAAACAGTTACTGATAAAGATGGTCATTCCCATTTTCTTGATCCTCTCAAAGTGGCAGCTGACAGGCCTCGTTAACGAACTGCTTCACCAGCAACAGCTGCTGCTGTTGAAGAGTTTGTAGCTCTGAAGTTGAAGGTTACTCTAGGACTCAGATTCCAGAAAACCAAAAGGGATGATATGACTTGTCAATCAACTGATGATTATAATGACCTATTCACTCTTAGGAATGATGAGAAACCTGCCTATCCATTTTAGAAAAATATGGAATCTAGAAAGCTGTCTGACACTATGGCCATTTCCGCACAGGCTAATAGAAATGGTGCAGAGCGTCCTCCAGGGAGGACGTCTGCACCTGGGAGAGGACTGGGTCAGACCGGGTCGGACCTTCTTAATGTAGATCTGCACCTCAGCCTGCTCCGGAATGACCCCAAGTGGTCGTCAAGCATGCTTTTGAAAGACCGCTTAAAACAGGTCTTTCAAAAGCACGGAGTGCGCCATTCCGTGCCCGCTCTCCAGTGCAGATTTGCAGGCTTGCACCAGTGTGAGCCTGCAATCTACCGAGGGTGGGCTTTAGGCTGGTGAGCCTCAGCAGTTGGTCGAGACCCTCGACCAATCGGAAGCCGCCATTTTCGTCCCTGGAGCAGTGTGGAGCTATGAGCACGCACTGCTCCGGAGCAGTGCGGACCGGACCGGAGAGCCAAGAAGTCCAGTAAGTAGCGGCACGGGGCGATTCCCTCACCCCGTGCGGAAATAGCCTATGTCTCTGCTGAGCAAGCTCTAAAATGTTTAACAGGTATTATGGTGACTTGCTCATTGCTAGTTAATTAAGATACAGTCCATTCAGAAGCAGATATAGCCCATTCCTCCTAACTTCTCATGAATTTATGTACATTTCAAGGTTTATGCAAATAAAGTCTGGGATTACTTTTAGTCATCCCCATGTAAGGAGCAAAAATCAGTGTTTGGGGGAATGTAGGAAAAGATTCTCCAACTCACCTTATATGTAGCCCATTGAATACTATCACTCTGGTATTACAATTTTTAAATAAAGTGAGTGTTCTCTTCTTGGGAATAACATGTAGTGCAGGGGTGGGCAGAGTGTAACACATGGCCCTTGGACCCCACTTTTGTGGGACCTGAAGCTACCACCATTCCTCCAAGGCCCCCAAGGTCTACAATTTTTGAAAGAATTTTCAGTGAAAACATGCAACAATATCCAGATCCCACCCACACAACATTGTCTTATCCCCAAATACCTCCATTATCCTCTGTAGTCCCTACAAATCAGCGACAGGACATGACACAATTTCATTTTGTTTGCCACTTAGAGAAGGACTACAGAGGAAAATGGAGGTATTTGGACTTGTAGAATCATAGAATCATAGAAATGTAGAGTTGGAAGAGACCACACGGGCCATCCAGTCCAACCCCCCGCTATGAGGAACACCCTCAAAGCACTCCCGACAGATGGCCACCCAACCTCTCCTTAAAAACCTCCAAGGAAGGAGACTCCACTACACTCCGAGGCAGCATATTCCACTGCCGGACAGCTCTGAACATCAGGAAGTTCTTCCTGAAGTTCATGTGGAATCTCCTTTCCTGCAGCTTGAATTCATTGCTCCTTGTCCTGGTCTCTGGAGCAGCAGAAAACAAGCCCTCTCCTTCCCCTACATGGCATCCCTTCAAATATTTAAACATGGCTATCATGTCCCCTCTCAACCTTCTCTTCTGCAGACTAAACATCCCCAGCTCTCTAAGTCTATCTTCATAGGGCGTGGCTTCCAGGCCTCTCACCATTTTTGTCGCCCTCCTCTGGACTTGCTCCAGCTTGACCATGTCCTTCTTGAATTGGGATGCCCAGGACTGGACACAGTATTCAAGATGAGGTCTAACCAAAGCAGAGTAGAGTGGTACCAGTACCTCCCTCAATCTAGACACCATACTCCTGTTGATGCAGCCGAGAATTGCATTGGCTTTCTTGGCTGCCGCATCACACTGCTGACTCATGTTCAGCTTGTGGTCTATGAAGACTCCTAGATCCCTTTCACAGGTACTGCTATCCAGCCACATGTCCCCCATCCTATATTTCTATATTCCATTTTTTCTACCTAAGTGTAGGACCTCACATTTCTCTCTGTTGAATTTCATTTTGTTAGCCTTGGCCCAGCTCTCCAATCTATCCAGGTCATTTTGAATTTTGATCTTGTCCTCTGGCGTATTAGCAACTCCTCCCAATTTGGTGTCATCTGCAAATTTGATGAGCATGCCCTCTATTCCTTCATCCAAGTCGTTGATAAAAATATTGAACAGCACCAGGCCCAGGACAGAACCCTGTGGCACCCCGCTAGTCACTTCTCTCCAGGATGAAAAGCAGCCATTCGTGATCACTCTTTGGGTTCGGTCAGTCAACCAATTACAAATCCAACTACCAGTAGCTCTGTCCAGCCCGCATTTTACTAGCTTCTTTGCAAGAATGTCATGGGGTACTTTGTTGAAGGCCTTACTGAAATCGAGATATGCTACACCCACAACATTCCCTTCATCTATCAAGCTAGTAACTCTATCATAAAAAGAGATAAGATTAGTCTGGCATGACTTATTTTTGAGAAATCCATGACTTCTCGTGATTACCGCCTTGCTTTCTAAGTGATTAGAAACTGACTGTTTAATGATCTGCTCCAGGATCTTTTCAGGTACTGATGTCAGGCTGACTGAGCGATAATTATTTAGGTCCTCTTTTTTCCCTTCTTGAAGATGGGGACAACATTTGCTCTCTTCCAGTCTGCTGGAACTTCTCCTGTCCTCTAAGATTTCTCAAAGATTATAGCAAGCGGTTCCGAAATGACCTCTGCCAGATCTTTTAATATCCTAGGATGCAATTCATCTGGCCCTGGAGACTTGAATTCATCCAGTGTGGCCAGGTGTTCCTGTACCACCTCTCTACCTATTACGTGCCTCATTTCCCCTGCTTCCTCACCTGCTCCCCAACCGCCAGGTTGAGTGCTTGTATCCTTCTGGAAAAAAAATGAGACAAAGAAGGAGTTAAGTAGTTCTGCCTTTTCTCTTCCCCCTGTGAGTAATTCACCATCTTCTCTGTGCAGCGACCCTATCGTCTCCTTCTTTTTCCTTTTGCTGCGGACGTATTTAAAAAAGCCCTTTTTATTGTTTTTAATGTCTCTGGCCAGCCTAAGTTTTTTCTGTGCTTTAGCCTTTCTCCAGGCTACTTGCTTAAATTCTTCTTTGGTGGTTTCCCCCTTCTTCCAGTTCCTATACATGTTTCTCTTAACACTTAGCTCCACTGAGAGTTCTTTAGTCAACCATTCTGGTTTCTTCAGATGCCTACCATTTTTCCTCCTTATTGGCACAGTTTTAGACTGTGCCTTCAATATCTCCTTTTTAAGGAACTCCCATGCCTCCTGAACTCCTTTCCCTTTCACTATTCTTAACCACGGAATTCCAGCCAGCAGCTCCCTAAGTTTACAGAAGTCCACTTTTTTAAAATCTAAGATGAGTGTTTGGCTACCCTTATCTTCTCCTTCCCACTGAATGCCAAATTCCAATAGGGCATGGTCACTCCTCCTTAAAGATCCAACCACTTCTACGTCATTAACAAGGTCATCCCTGTTGGTCAGGATCAGATCTAGAATATTTGATCCCCTTGTCGCCTCTTCCACCTCCTGGACCATGAAGTTGTCTGCAAGACAAGCAGGAAACTTGCTGGACCTTGCTGTCTTGGCAGAGTTTGACTGCCAGCATATATCTGGGTAATTGAAATCTCCTATTATTACTGTATCTCTCCTCCTTGAATGTGCAGTCATTTGGTTGAGGAAGGCGTCATCAAAGTCATCAGCCTGGGTTGGAGATCTGTAGTAAACCCCCACCAGAATATCCTTATTGTTTCTCGCTCCCTTAATTCTTACCCAAATGCTCTCGACTTGGCTTACTGGGTTTAAGTCATGGATCTCTTCACAGGTGAAAACATCCTTGACATACAAGGCTACTCCTCCTCCTTTCTTGTTTGGTCTATTTTTACAAAATAGGCTATACCCCTCTATTCCTATATTCCAATCATGAGACTCATCCCACCAGGTCTCAGTGATGCCTATCAAATCGTATTTATTTTGTTGTACTAGGAGTTCAAGTTTATCCTGCTTGTTTCCCATACTCCGTGCATTAGTGTATAGACACTTAAGTCCCTGGGCCCTTCCTGCAAGTCCTGTACTATTGTTTCTACTCCTCCCGCCATTGGTCACTTTTACTACTTGTCCAGTATCATTTGGGCCTTTTCCCCCTGTAGGAGGAGGGTTGCAGCCCCTGGATAGTCGGGAGGAAATTGGTTTCTGCCCACCATCTGCAGTTGACATAATCCTATAATGACAGTACTTATCCACTTAGTAACATCACTGAATGCAATCAAAACCCTTTTAGAATTAGAGCCATTCATTTGATTGTTCTCACTGTTGGTGGACAAACACTTTTGTGCACACAAACACACACTCTTGACACTACTTAAAAATCCTTCTTTCCCCTTACTACAGACAAAAACTTTGAAAGCTGTCAATGAATGTTACCTATTGATTTAGTCCATTGTTTAGTTCTAATGTATATATCTATCAGTGTGCACTCTTATATGTATACCCAGAAAGCTTTGGTATTTTTGGATATTTCTAGTTTCTCAACTGGTTTACACTGTCATTCTTTCAAGGAAGAGTTCTTGCTATTTCCATTAGACATGCTAGAATTAGCTCTGCAGGCTTTATACACATCTAGGCCACTGTATAAAATCTCATGCAGTTGGTTTGGTATGTGCTGGGAAGTTAGCGGTGGTCAACCAGAACCAACATTTTCCATGGGTGTTTTTAAAACAAGCTGTATTCCATCCTATTGATCCATTTTCTCTTCTGATAAAATGCTTTGCCATCTGATGCTCAGTCAAAGAAAGGGCTGCACAGATATAGCACCTTTCTTATCCTTCTCTTTGTAGAATTTTCCTCTGCCATAGAATTCATTTTCTACATCTTGTGGGCCAATTGCCTTGCTGTCACTGATGGAGGCAGCTCCTCAAAATCTTTATCAGTGTAAATACCCTGAGAGACTGAATCATGGTATTAAAGTGCCAGTGAGTTTAGATGCTCACATCTAAGGAGTATAATAGAGCATATATTACCAGAGGTGACTGCAAAGTCTTTTCAGTGAACCTTTTCCTCCCTGCTCCCTGTCACCTTTTCCTATCCCATAGCAGGCTGTGAAATCAGACTTTTTAAGCTTTGATTCATTGTGATTGATTGTACTGGATAGACTGTGCTGTAAGTAAAGAGGAAGGAAACAGGGAGGGAGCCAGTTGTATGGACGAGTGACCTAATGGCACCAAAGTTTCCTCAAAGCCCTGACTGAATCATGAAAACAGATACCTCACAAGCCACAGCAACGATTCCTTCATTTCTTTTGTAGAAACTTGCCCATTAAGTACCCCAAACAAGCCACATATCAGTAGAGCCACAGGTAGTGGCAAGAATGGAGTACAAGGGAACATTTCTGGAAGTTTGCCATTTAAAGAAGAGAGCAGAATCTCATTCAACCAGAAATGCAACTTAAGAGCATCATTCATTACAAAGAGTGGAGGAGATGAGCTTTCAAACTCGCGTAGCAAAAGAAATCCAAGCTCAGCAAGAGGTTGATGAGAAAACAAAAGGAAAGAGTTGCATTAAGTGGGAGAATTGTTCCAGCTGCAGGGAGAAAGAGAATTCTAGCTGCTCAGAAATATACACACATGCTGTCTATTGGGATTGTCTGAACTGCTGATCTTGATCCACTAAGAGTTTTGATGTTATTGTATATGCTTGAGAATTTTGATTTTTTTTTTTTTTTTTTTTACAAAAGAGCTTAATTAATATAACACAGTAAAAAGCTATTTTTTTTAAAAAAATGATGAAATTGCTCAAGCATAGCTCTAAACTCTTAGTGGATCAAGATCAATAGTTTAAAAAAATCAATAGTGTCAAAATTAATATATCAGATACAAATGTTATTGTTACAAAGTACTAATGTGAATTGACTCATTCCAGATCTGTTATAAAAATGGAAATCTTTAGGGTAACAGACAGTTACACCACTAGGAACATGGGGTGCCACACTTGCTCTGGGACCCTCCAATATTATTTTTACCAAAACTTTGGCCAGATGCACCCCAAGAAGCCTCTAGGACAGAGTGTGGCCATAGGGCAAATGCAGGTCTCAAACCAAACTTTTACAGTTGCTGGACTCAACCTCCAGGTGGAGTAACAGGTAGATACTCCTCATGGCAGCTCTGTAGTGAAGAGAGCTTTCATGGTAAAAGTACCACCCAGAGGAATTTCTGGTAGGAGAAACTTGCCCTGAATTAAAGGGCAGGGGATGACCCACAAGGGTCTGGCATTCCTGTTACTTATGCTTACTTATGAGTAAATGCATAATGAATGGGAACGACTGAGAGAGTTACATCTTTTGCCCTTGCCATGAAATGCAGCTGTTTTGATCTGAGGATCTGAAGGCTCCAGTAGGCAACCTGCTTTTTTAAAAAAAATCTTAAACAAAACTTCAGAATTACAAAAGTGAAGAATTCTTGTGATTAAAACAGATGAATAGAAACCTCCTCAGTCATGTTCTGTAACCAAGAGTTGAATAAGTATGTTTTGTAAACATACAAAACAATGAAAACTGGATTTGCTAATAATTGTGAAAAAGGATTTTATCATATGAAATGCCATAGAAATATGTAGATTTAGTGATGATATATAATATGTAAAAATTTACAGTTCAAAGTAGTGCAGTTAATATTATGCAATTAAGTCAGTAAATAGCTTTTAGTATCAAGATTAGAAAATGTGATATTATTTATCAAATACAGTTGGCCCTCCACATTTGTGGGTTTGACTTTTACAGATTTGATTATTTGTGAGTTTCTTCAATCCCTGCTCTCCCCACCTCAGCCACTTCTTTTCCATGAGAACCTTTCCTTTTGGTGGCTCCATTCAGACCTCTGATCCTTCTACTCCTCCTCCATTGCCTGGCATCTCAGGACAGATCACAACCTGATTTCTCAGTGCCACAAACCGTCTCCCAGTGTCTCCCCCACACCCAAGGGAGGAGAAAGCTGTGAGAGAGGAAGTATAGGGCCATCCTGCTGATCCCCTCTTCCCTCTTCTTTTCCTGATGTGGGTGCCCACTCTCCTCACAGTGCCTCAGCTCCCTTCCTTCACACACACACACACACACACATTTTGATATTTGTGATTTTCCCACTTTTGCAGGGGTCCTACTCCCCTAGCTGTAGCAAATGTGGGCAGCCAACTATAAATGTAACATGTAACAGAATGCAATATTAATATATGAATTCTAGATATGTTAGCCTTTGAAAGAAGAAAGTTTGTTTTTCTTTTTCAGTTGTTGGAAAAAATGAAATAGGAGTAGGAAGAAGAGAAGTGCTGGATATTATCTTTGAGGGGTTTGAAATAATTTGAGTGTCAGATACTGTTTAAAAGAAGAATGAAAGCCACCTTTTTCTGTATTCTTTAATTTTCAACTCTTGTGCTTTACTCTTTTTTTGTCTTTCATATTTTCTTTTTTTACTCTTTCTTTTCTTTTTTCATCTGTTTGTAGAATTTTAACATTTTTGAAAATTATCAATAAAAATATTGTCAAGCTTTTACAGCCTCCAAAGCCTTCTTACCCGCTCCATTTTTTTTCTCCTCTGGGGTAATTTAAAATGACTCAAAATATGAGAAAACCAAAGGAAAAACCAGCTTCCATACCCATAGCATTGTCCATCCCTGTTGTAAGGAGTGTGATTGACCAATTTGGACCATTTTCTTTTCAGTCCCAGGAAAGCTGTTTTTGGTCCAAGTGGTCTTTTTTTTTTTTTTTTAAACTGAAAGGTATTTTTAATGAACTTCCAGTTTCACGAAGGCTACATCCAAGCCAAAACCAAGCCTGTCCCCCATGTCCTGTTCTGGCCAATACTAACTCCTAGATGCTTCTGTGGACAGCTTTGTCATATGAAGGGTGTGGTGGATCGCCCCCCCCCCAAAAAAAAATCACTTACAGGATTACATTTGGTAATGTTTGGATTGGAACATAGTTGTCCACAGAGTTTTGGATTTACTAATTCATTCATTCATTAATGTATAATGTATTAGCTCATTTAATGTATAAATTCACTGCATTTTTCTGTTGATTGAACCTAATTTTCTATGTTCCTAATTACTGCTGAGGTTAAAAATATGTTTTAGTGAACTGTGCCTTTAGAATTATTCAGAATTCCTTAGGGTTAGTGCCTCTCGCAATGTCACATTCAATAAAATAGGCAGGGCTGCTGCCTCAAGAGATGCAATACTAGAAGTGGAGGGGATACACCACGTGGTTCTGTTGTTAGACAGGTAGGACTGAAGAAGAGAACTTTCTGGGGCTCAGGTGAAAGCAATAGAAGAGACAATAATCTATGAATGGAAAATAGGGGAAAATGAGTCTTGGGATGAAATGGAATGGAGTAAAATGGTGCGAGGGAGTTTTTATTGGAGGCTAAAATCCTCAAGTAGCAGGAACCTTTCAGAATGCCAGGTCTTTTAGTCCTGAAAGACAGAGCCTGGATAAAAAGAAAGTGTCTGGAGTCTTCCTGGAGGGTGGGAGCCTCTCTTCAGTAACTTCACCTCTCTTGGACTTGCTTCTATCATATCCTATTGTATAAGACATATTTCTCAATGGGAGAGGCAGGGCAAAAAGGATACAATGATTCAGTTGTGTGGGGAAGTTTCTTGATATGATCATTGACTCTTGAAAGATTTCTGATTAAGAATTCTTCACCCTTGGTTCATTGACTGATCCTTGTAGCTATTACCTTGTTGCTGCACTTGTCCTGGATCAGTGTTCTTTAACTGAAATGAATAATTTCTTACAAATTTTAACAAATAAGGCATTTGAAGAGTAAGTGAAATGTATGTGTTGATGAGAATGGAAAGAAAAGAGATGCAGAGTGACAAAGAGGTTGCAGGATAAATATGAAATGCTTCACACTTGTCAAATGTTTCACATAGTTCTTAGCCGAAAAAAATACTATGTATTCTTTATGGATATTCAAAATGAAAATATTTTTAAAGAAAAGTCCTATGAGTGGTCTGATATTGGATGCTTCAGTCTCTCTGGTCTGTTCTAGGCTACTAAAAATAGCGTGGACAAACAACAACAACAACAGAAGCATTTTTACTGTTCTCTTCTTCTTCTGGGTTTATTTTATTTTACTTTGAAAAAAGATTCTTCACATTTGATTTGGATATACATTTTCCCCATGTTGGGGCATGGCTTGTACCTAAGAGAGTTATGGAAAAAGTGAATTCAATCTTTTTTATTTGTTTCCATGACATACTCCTGAAAGCTTCCCCTTCTTTTAATTGCTATAAGAAGTTAGTGTTCAAACTTGGAAGGATGACTTACTGTAGAAACCCCCATGGTTACTGGGAGACTGCCTATGAAGCAAGATTTCCAGGACCTCATTATAAAAGCAGAAGTCACTTTGTCCCTGTAGAAAAATTGCCACATGCGCAACAGCAACCAATTGCAATCCAGTGTGGTTTTTTTGCTCTGTCAGCATTGAGTTGGATCTTGGTCTTTGATGGTAGGTGACAGTTCAGTCCTCTATTAGACTTATGTGCCAAATGCTGGGAGTCCACCTGTTGGGATCACAGCTGATCTGCTGCTGCTCTTTTTCCTCCTCCATTTTACATAATGTTCCGGGGCTGGTCTGTTGTGAGCACAGCTTGTGCCTTGTTCTGGAAAAAACAGATGCCAGCTATGGTCACAGCAGGCCAATTCTGGAGCATTTCAGTACACAGCAAAATGGCTTCCAATGGGGGGTCTATTGTGAATGCTCACTCTTCTTACTGTCAGTTCTATTTCTTACTCTCCATTTTATAAAAGGCCAACCTCAAATCTTTTGAGAGCAGGGTCTCTTGTAAGATCTGCAAAATCTCATATATCATGAGAGCCTGGAATTCTCACATGAAAATGAAAATTTTTTAAAAGATAATTTTTATGGTATATGACTCCTGTAAAACTGAAAAAAATAACAGGAAATGGGAATGGAAAATGTTGGAAATGTGATGAGAAAGAGGGATCTTCTTTTCATATGTGGTGGACCTCCAAAATAGCAAAAAAGTTTTGGAAAGAAATACATGATGAAATTCAAAGAATGTATGGTTTTAACTTTGAAATGAAGCCAGAACTTTGTTTGTTGAATGTGTTAGGGCAACAAAGAGAAATAAGATCTCATCAAAAGACATTGTTATATATAATAACTGCAGCAAGACTGACTTATGCTCAACATTGGAAAGAAGGAAAATATATTGATATAAGAGAATGGAAATTCAAAGTCCTGGATATGGTAGCAACAGAAAAGCTAATTTGTTCACTTAAAAATAAGCCAGTCCAGGGATTTGAAAGAGAATGGTGAGAGGTATTGAATTGGATAAAAGAATGAAATAGGGGAAAAGAAAGAAGGCTGTGAGAAAGGAGGAAGATAAAATGAGGTGATAAAAGATAAAATGTAAATAGTTAAATAGAAGCAAAAAATAACAGTTTACGATTGTTGTAAAATAGAGATAATGTATGGAACTGAATGTTTACGTGGAATGGAATGTCAAACTCAGATTCAACTGGGAAAATTGATGTCTGGAAGCGGGGAGGGGTTTTTTTAATTGTTTTTTTGTTGAAAATTTTAATAAAAATTAATTTTTAAAAAATAAAATGATAATTTTTAAAGATATTCTGTCCTAGTCTCTGAGAAAAGGGAGAGATAATGCTCTTCTGATGTCAAAACTGAAGCAATATGTAATCCCTTTAGGTGGGTTAATATAGAAGACTAATACTTCTCACAGTGGTTTCATATAGACATTAAATAGCATGGGGGACAGGACTGAGTGTTCCCCACATCCACCCTCTCAGTCTACCCTTCCAAGGACTGGAACCACGATAGTACAGTGCTTCCAAATCCCATCCCGGAGAGGAGGCCCAGTAGGATACCATGGTGAATGATACAGGAAGCCAGTGAGAGGTCCAGCAGAACCACCAGTGTCACGCTCCACCATCTAGTTCTTGACACAGGTCAACTACCAAGACAATCAAAGCTGTCTCCATCCTGTAGCCAGGCCTGAAGCTAGCTTTTTAATTATTTTATTCCACTCTGAGATCTCATGAGTTAGAATGCATCTATATTAATAAATAAAATAAGTGAAAAGAATGGTTTTACCTCTTCCTCTTAAATTTACCCACATGACAGCGATATTAGTAAAACGTTACCTCCTTTTAGAGATCATATAATCAGCTGTAGGAAATCTAGTCAGTAATACTTAAGGCAATTTCCCAGCTTGTCTTTGGAACCTTTGTACATTTTCAGGTAAGAGAAATATCAGCTTTAATTGAGAACACAAACATTATTTTCCATCTCTTAGCTAGCAGGAGGGAATCCTGTGCTGTACGTTCTCATTTAATCTATACATTAATTTATTTAGATTTATAACCTACATTACCCCAAAGACTCAGGTTGATAACAACCTTTAGGGAATAAAATCAATAAAATGAGATCATAAAAGATTTAGTGTTCTCATAAAATATTCAAACACCCCGCTAAAAGAAATCCTTGGTTATTTGCAACCATTAAATGACGGCCCTGAATCAAAAGGTCTTAACGGATCTCTCTGTGGGAAATACTTTGGTGAAAGCTTGGACTCAGAACTTCTCTTCCATGAACAGAAGGGGTCTTTCTGTGAAAGGTTGTTAATTCAGTGGAAGCCTTCACTGGTGGAAAGAAGGAAGAAAATTTCAACAATTCCTACCCCACCCAAGCATCATATTCCATGCTCTTCCAGGGGACTCGTAAGCCCCTGGAGCAGATTTTTAGGAGCTGGTATAGAGAGTGGGCTAGCAGGCACCTCCTCCAATGCTGCATCCTGAAGTGTCTTCTGCACAGTGTCTTCCAAACCTAACTTTTTTTTTTCTGTACTGTCAAGGCAATGGGATATCCCCAGAACTGAAGAGCAATCTTCATACTTGTAGTACAAACTTGCTCTTGGTTTATATATTTTATGTATGTTTGCCCAACAGCTTGGTATAAATGTTAGAAATGTTCCTGCTTAAACCACTGTGAAATGCATAACCTTTAGAAAAGCTTTTTAGATTGGCACACATTCAACTTAGACCATCTTAGAGGGGAGATGATTTAATTTTTTATTATGAAATGTATGACATAGGTTTCACCAGTTTTGAGTGTCCTCATGGACTTTATATTCATTATTCATTTAGTTCCATTTTAGTTAGGCCAAAGTTCAAGATTCATTAGACTGCTGTTCAGTACTCTGATTAGTTCAATATGTGGAATCTGATACATGAGTTCATTTCTTAATCAGTAAATTTGACTTATTTTAATGTAACTTCTTTTCACCCATTTGACTTGTTCCCGAGCTGATTTAATGACTACCAAGTAGCAAATGTGCAGATTGACCATGAACTAGAAAAGCTAGAGAACTTATCTTTAAAAAACCCTGTACTTCTCACTTAAGATATATTTAACTAATGAAGAAGCATTGGTTTCCTATTAGACCATGGAAAATCTTACCCATTTCCATTCCTACTGCATCCCCAAGGAAGGGTTTACTTTTTTTTTCCATTTGAAAATGGCGAATAGAACCCCTCAAAGCCTTTGAGGGGAAAAGTACTGCCAATTTAGCTACATTTGGGGTCCTCTTGTGATTACATCTGTTTGAGGCCCAGATGTGCCTTATTTTCACTTCCTGTTTGGACAAAAACATGTCAGGCCTAAAAAATGCTGAGGGTGCACCCAAAGCCTATCAAACACAGCAAAATGAATAGCTGCCCTTTCCAGAGGCTTTGGGCTGTAATTGAACATCTTGAAAACAAAACAAAACAAACACCAAAAAATGACAACAAACAAACAGAAGCACTGAACGCCCACCCCAGTCTGGAAGCAGGACCCCACAAACTGTCTTGGAAATCCTCATGCAGATGAGCAGAATATTACAATACAAGGCTTTGTGATACAACTTTTGCTTTTATATCTTCTCACTCCAAAGTGAAAATTTGGTAACTCATTTTACAAGTTCAAATAACCTTGGTGCCAGGAACAAAAAAAATGGATAGAAGTGATGGCCAAGAGCAGCTACTATCATCTCTGGCTATTACTCCACCTCTACCTCTTCCTGCAGCTGGAAGAATATAAAGATGGTAGTGCACACACTAATAATCGTAAGGCTAACTTTCCACAATGTACTATACATTGGGCTACCTGTACCAAGTTCAAAAACTTCAGTTAGTTCAAAATATGGCAGACAGATTGGTTACTGGTACATCTAGGAGTGATCATATTATACCAATATTGCAATCAATTAGTTTCTGGGCAAGCTACAAAGCGTTGGTTGTTTCCTTTAAAGCCCTACATGATTTGGTTCCAGGTTACCTATAGGATCACTTTCTCTGTATTATCCACCCTGTATATTCTGATCCTTTGGAGAATATTTACTTTAGTCAGCCAGGATTAGGCTGGCAACTGTCACCTGGGGGATTTTTTCTTCAGCTGTCCTCAGACTGTGGAATGACCTCCTGGAGAGATTCAACAGCTGGATGATTTTTCAAATGTGAATTTAAAAGTATGAATTGGTTGGTTTTTTTAATTTATTTTTTATTGCTGATTGATTGTTTTTAATATGCAGCAGTTTTATATGCTCTTTATTTGATACTAGCGTATATACCCAGTGTTGCCTGGGACTTTATTTTCTCATAGGTAATACTTGTTAGAGAGATTTGAGATCCTGCGTCTCTAATTTCCAAGACTGTCTTGTCCATTACCTGCAACTTTCCCCCATATTCCACAAGCCAATCTGTATTCAGATTTATTAACATGCAGAGGTTGGATTCCTGAGGGAGTACACTACCCTCCTCCTTGCTGCCAGGCCTCATCTCCATAGCAACTGGCTAGACCCAAGACCTCTCTGGCTGAGAATTCTAATGGGCCCTCCCTAAACTGCAAACCCCAGGATTTCATAGAATCTGATTAGGCAGCCAATCCTATGATGTCTTTCCCTGACACAGCCAATCATATGACGTCTTCACCTGATACAGACAAACAGACAAACTTTGACTTTTATATATTAGATTTGTTGTGTGTTAATTTGTTGCTGTTACCCCCTCGATACATATGGATAAGGGGTAAAAAATAATAATAATGGTAATGATAATGCCTAGGGATTTATATATTTATTTGCATGGGGCAGTGATATATTGATTCAAGGTGCATGTCATGCATATAAACTCTTCTTCAGTTATAACATCAGTAATTTTGATTCCTTATTTGCCACACATCTATACCCATGTATATAGGTTAGTCCTGTCCAGAAAGGGCAGGCTTAAAGGTATCACAAAAATTAAAATAGTTCAGTTTCTTCAGATATAGATCTGAGTTCCATCTAATATACAAAATAAATAAATAAATAACTGGGAAACATGGCTTAAATCTATATGCTGGTTTCCAACTAGAATGAATCCACTGGATCAGTGAGTGCTGAATTATAGGTCATTTCTGTATGGCATCACGTTCCTGATATGGAGACTTGATGGCAGCAGTCCACAGGTCATGATGTGCAGCCATCCCATTTCCATGTGTTGTGATCAGGAGATACTTGCTTAACAGATTAAATCATTAAGCACCCATGACTGCATGATGCTCCTGTACTTACCTGCCATACGGAAGGGGAGGAAGTGTGAAAGAGGTGCTTCCTTTCCCAGCTCAGCATGGGAAAGAGCCTAGCTGCACTGCAGAAATCACATGCACTTCCTTCAGGCTCCCTTTTGCAGGGAGCTGGTTGGGTGTGGAGGGGGGCATTCCTGCCGCATTCCCTTCCCAGCAAAGGCACTGCCGGGATTGCAACGGCATGATGCAGGTGATAATTAGCAATTGATTTAGTGGATCTGCTCTAGTGGGGAACCAGCAATCTATTTAGGCTATGGATGAGAGTCATTATATTTTTGAACTGCAGGAACCACAGCTAGGACATCCAATAGTACTGGATTTTCAACAACATCTGCAAGATTGAATGTTTCTCAAGTGTCAGGAAATCCAAGAAAAAGAATCCAGGACTGATGAGAATCATTGCAGTTTGGGACTTACCCTGCACAAAATTCACATGTGATAGTGTGTGTATGCAAAAAATAGCACATTCTACACAGGAAACAGCATTTTATGTGCTAAAAATAATATATTTCCACACAGAAAATGTGCAGAAAACTCTGTTTTCTATGCCAGAAACAAACACACACACAAACCTTTGTGTGAGCTCCAGGTCTCCAAATATAGCATTTTCTGTTCAGGAAAGAGCATTTTCTGTTCAGAATATACTGTTCCCAGCACTGAAAATGCCATTTTCTATACAAACCCATCATATATGACTTTTGTTCAAGTCCCAAACTGTGAACAACCTTTAAAAACTGCACAGCTGTTAAAATTACTTCTTGCTTCCTTTCAGAAAGAAATTAGCAAAGAATTATATCCTTAGATCTGAGGGTGCAAGCTGATTGACCCCTCAATGCTTATGACTAGATAGAAGCCCTGGCGAGAAATACAAGCAATGACTTCACCGAGACCTGCTGCCTAGCAGCTCAGTGAGCCTGAAGAAATGAACCATTGATCTCACAGAAGTGACTTTGTCACAATTCAGCCTTTGCAGTGGAGGCTGTTCTTTCTGCTCAGTTTCATTTCTCTCTCTATTTTTAGTGTACCAAAAGCAGGAGTCATGGGAATAACATGTGCAAGTTAATCAACCAAGCAGAAGAGAAAGAAAGAAAGCATCTTATCTGTAGCCTGTCTGGAACCTTGAGTGCCTTCATTTTTGGCTGAGACAGGGCTCCTCACTTTCACAAACACAGGTGGCATTTTGTAAAGAAAAATGGTGAACCATCTCTCACTGATTTTCAGTCATTCTGTTTTTCTAGCTCTGAAAAACAAAAATGGAATCCTGGCTGAAGACATCTAGTAGTTACTTCCAGGAATTGGTATTTTAAACAGAGTTTGAAAAAATTATTGCTTTGGGCTAAAAGTTCCAGAATCTCTCAACCAGCAATGGAACTGTAAATGTCACCCAAAACTGTAAATTCTCCAAGTTCTGGTTTTAAGCATTTAGACCAAGGCAAATAATCTCATGAAGGATTTCAGTTGCACAGCAAAGGGGTTCCCATGATGCAAGGCAGTTACACTGCTCCCCCCAATCCTTTTCAGATTTTCAGTGAAATCTTTCTTTCTTTTTTCAAAGAACAAACCATTTTCAAATGCTATACAGTTCTACATTTCCCTTTGAAATATCCAGTACCTGTTAGATAAAAATGTGTCAATATTACACATGTAAACTCTCGTTCATCTGATTCTCACATGTGAAAGAAATCTTTTTTATTTTTCACTTGTGCTTTAATTATGAGAACAATATTTTTTTTGTACAAATTATGCAGTTGCACAAAATGATGGTAGCTGCTCTCTTGTCATGTGGACTTTTTTTTTTTAATGAAATATGGGTTGGGCTGTTGGTATCTTTTCCTTTCATCCATATTTGTTGTATGCAGGTATTTTCCTTTATAAAGGGGAAAGACAATAATTTTGTGCAAAGGTCTTCTGCACAAATTTTAGAAACCATAAGAGAGAAAAAAATGCATACCTTATCTCATTCTTATATTGAAGGGAGCCTCCACGGAGACTGGCAGTTTTTCATAATTCTATCTCATCAGCTCCAATGTAATTTTTTGTGAGCGAACTGGGGTCTTCATAGGCGATTGGAGGCTTTAAGATGTAGTAATTTTCTCTTATTCTAGCCCTTTTTTCTGTTACACTACAAAATAAAGTGGATTTCTTGTGCTTTGTTCCAAAACTGAACTAAATCTCAGTCTATGGTCAAGAGAAAGGCAGGATAGAAATAAAAGAAAATTCTATTTCTTCCTCTTCCTCCTCTCTGAAAGTGAACACGTACAAAATAGCCTGACATTTTTCATGTGGTTCACCAATTGGCTGTATGCAACATTTACCATACTGGTTCTCTAGTCTGAAAAGCTCTCTGTAGTTTGAAATCCAATTTAAAGATGCTGTATTTTAATTGAAACCAGTCACAAGAGTGCTATTTGTTTGGAGTTAGGATCTCTTAGGCTTTTCCATGGGTGCCAGAGAATCTAGCCAGAATCCTATATGAGAGTTAAGAATATGTAATCTGGTGTTACACTCATATTCATGGTCTCAACATAGCCTCTAGTTTAGGGGCTATGTAGGGACTGTGAAAATCCTTCTATCTGCATTTTTCCAGGCAGCAGGTACTTTGATTGATGGGGGTCTGTTCTACTGCTGTTTGGGAAACAGCTAGCTGCCATTCCCACCCACTGTCTCACACAAGTGATCCCTGGTGTGGCAGGGAATTGTGTTAGGGGCCCTGTTTCTGCCTGTTGCAATTCACAGAACAGGTGGAAACAGAAGCCAGCTGCTTCTCCAGGGTCAGAGAATGGACCCCCATTGATCATAGTGGCTGTTGTCCAGTGAGTGGGGATTGGTGCTCTGAGCTGCAGTTCCCTGCATATCTCCACTACTATGCTGTCAAACACGCATAAATTACAGGATTACAAGATTCCTACCTCTGTCTGTAGAGATTTGAGGTGGGGTAATGGATTGGGTGCCTTGTAAGAGCGATCTTGGTCTCAGCCTATGCACTGGTCATAAAGCAAATATGACAAATGCATATGTATGAGCAACATTCTTATGAAAATATAATTGGGGGAGAAGCGTTCAAGATTTATGCGTGAACATTTTGGTAGGGATATGAAGAAGTTCTGCCATGTTGACATTTCACTAAAACTTCCCTCCATTTATGTTTAGCTCTGTGAGATGATCAGTGACTTGGGAAGGTAGGGAACCATCTTTCCTTTTGATTCTCCCTTACTGAAGTATTGCACTGTCAGAGAAAGTATGGAACCATTTTTTCCTTTAGTTCTCCCATTCTGAAGCATTGTATTGTCAGGGTAGACAGAAGCTCAGACTTACAGCTTCAGCTCAGGTGAGAGCCAATCGTGTTTTCTAGGATTATTGCATGAAGTTAAACACTTCAGGCTAGATTTTTTTTAAACCAAAGTGAAGGAGGTGCTTACTAATCCTGTTTAACAGCTAATGAGATTATGCATACACTTGTGCAGTACATTGCAGTGCCAGGCTGAGAGCCTTACTTTTAGCTTTTTCTTCACACATTTTCATCTCAATGCTCTAAAAATGCAAACCCCTTTCTATTACCCAGTCCTCTAGGGTTGTGGCAGCTGGTGGCTATCATGCCAGCTGAGAGACAGCTCCATTCTAGGTTTGAGTTTGAACATTAAAGGAGCCATCCAGGTGCTGAGCCTGGGTAAACCTCTCACTTCCAGTTATTTAAGATGATGGGCTCCATTTTTTAAAAGAGCTTTTTGCCCTAGATAGTTTTCATGACCATAGACACTTTTATACTACACAAATATACCACCATAATTCCACTTTAACTGCCGTAGTGGCATCCTATGCTCTTTGTAGCACTACAGCTTTCTGGTGGAGAATTCTAAATACGCCTTCCTAAACTGGAAATCGCAAGATTCTGTAGGATGTTGTTACAACAGTTAAAATTAACTCATAGCACTATAATTGCTTAGTGTGCTGTCCAGAAATAACGAGGATTGTGGTCTAACACATCTGAAGCAAACCAAGCTGAGGAAGTCTTCCACACTGTAATTAAGCCAAAGTATATGTGATTAAAGCAATCATATACTCTTTTCTTGCTAACCTATGTTTCCCTTCTCTATCCTTCCTTTGCAGTTCTCTTCTGTCTAATTTCAGCTGTAAGCCATTTGGAACCTTTTATACTTGTTCTCTGTAAACCTCATGTACATAGATGGCACATGATGATAATGATAATGATGGTGATAGTGATGATAATGATATTGATACTGATACTGATATTTATTTTCTTTACTTGAATGTTTCTAACCAGCCCTATATCTGCAGAGCTTAAGGCAATCAGTAAAATCAATTTAAGACTATCTGAATAACTTAAACACTAGAATTTATAAAAACACCAGAAAAACTCACAAATCAAACAAAACAAAACCTGCAAATTAACACATCAAAAAGCAAGCCATGATCATAATGGGGCCCACAGGTTTTAATATGGCACCATAATAAAGGCAAAGTCAGAATCAGCTGGGCCTCTGAGCGGAGGGCATTCCACAAGTGGGGTGCCATGGCCAAGAAAGCTCTCCCTTGTCCCTCCATATAATGTACAGCTTTTAATGGTGGGCTACAGATGTACCTCCCGTTAAAAGATCTCAGTGCTTTGACTGCCATATATCACTAAGGGCTATCACCCCATCTTGTAACAAGATTTTTCCCCTCCTGTGAAAGCCAGTGAGAGTTTGTGTGGATTCTCAGTGAAACTACAAGAATGCATTTTGTGCAAAAAGTTGCACAAATCATCCTATTAGGTCTATTTGCATGGCTACACTGACAGCAGATATGGAAACAACATGAAGAAAAGGTGATAGGAAATGGAGGATCAGGGAAAGGACAAAAAGAATGATATAGCAGCAACTGGAAGAAAAAGCTTCTGCCTAGTTTACCTGACAGTTGCAAAAGCAAGGAATTATGGTTGAGCTAGCAGGAGTTCCTTCTCTGCTGTCAAAGCCAAGCTTTGGGAAAGGGGCAGCACAGAGCTGGTGGTCTTCTCTTGGTACTGCTGCCCCATTTCTGCTCCTGTGCAAGAGCAAAATAAGTCAAAGTGGGAATGTAACTGACTGTTCTTCTTGAGTGCACCACAGTAGGATTCCAAATATGATTTAGGGATGGCAATCTTTGTAAATTTCATTTTAAGAGACAGGAACAAGTAATTTTACCTTTTCTCTCCTTGCTGTGAGAGAGTCTTTGAAAACTATGTTGTTGTTGTTGTTGTTGTTGTTGTTGTTTTCCAATTTGAAACTTATTCTGTGTAAAAAAAATTACATTTTTTTTGAATAAAAATACTAGCTGAAATACTTCATCATCAGGCATGACTATAATGACATAGCTCCATCATTGTAGTTATGTCTGACAATGCCACCTCCACCACCACCCCTTTTCAGCCAGGCAGTGCTCCAGCTGAAGGGTTTCCAAAGATCCTTCTGAAAAAGGCACTAGAAAATGATGTCTGGAGTGCTCTACAAGTTGGAGGAAACATTGAGAACAGGCAGCTAGAGAGACCCCTCTGGGTTCCTTCATATCTGTGTCTCTCAACTGCCCTATAACCAGCAGAGTATTGCAGTCATGATGCAGTAAACCCCAATCTATGGCCTCTTGGAAAGCCTTCAGGTAGGGCACTGCCTGAAAATGTAGGGGTCACCTCCAGTCATTAACAACTGTAAATATAAGTCCCCAAAGTTACAAGATTGTAAGTTCAATTTACTATCTTTTAACTATTGAACAGGATGCCAGCTGGTATTTTCTGACCAGAAAACACGTTTCCCTTCCAGATAACAGCACTGTCTGTGACAAAATGTTTTCTGTTCAGAAAATACTATTTCCTGTGCAGGAAGCTTGTCATAAGTTCAGAAGACGCCATTTTCTGTTTCAAAACACCCACGTGCATTTTTAAAACATAATAAATCCTGAACTGTGGAGATTTCTGTCTGTCTAGGATACTCCTCATCAGCATTTCTTGGCACCCAAGAAACCCATTTTAGGACCATTTTTCATATGGTCTTTCAAGTCATTTCTGCCTTATGGAAACCCTATGGCAAACCTATCATGGGTTTTCTGAGGCGCTCTGTGTGTGTGTGTGTGTGTGTGTGTGTGTGTGTGTGTGTGATGCCCCCAAGGTCACTCAGCAGGTTTCCAGGGCCAAGAGGGGAACTGAACCCTGGTCTCCTGGATTCAAATCTCAAATCTCTGTCCTGCTGTGCATTGCTGGGGAACTGGACTACATAGCCCTTGATTTGGTGACTTAATACTTGGTGGTTTTGTTTTTCATTGCTTCTCAAAGGGAAAAGACATGAACCTGTGCAAAGATTTCATGTGCCAACAGATGAAAAATAAAAGGCTCATTCTCTCTCTCTTTCTCTTGTGGAGGAGGTGAGAAATCTCACAGGGGTTGCTGCTTTCTTGACAAAAATGTCTTGATACATCAAGATACCCTGTCTTGTCACAAATGAGTCATTTTGCTAGTATTTCTTGCAGCCCGCACAGGAAAAGGTGCTGTATCGAGAGATCTCTGAATTATTAGCTCCCAGAGAGGATCGGGCAACTGAATATAAAGAAATAATTTAGTCAGTGAAAATTTTGGTGGCTTGAACTGACTGTTCAGAATTGACAGTTTGTTTCCCGTGTTTACAATGATAGAGAATACGCTCTAGACAGCATCACTCCGAATATCTACTTCCATATCCAGTAACAAGTTCTGCATGATGTTACCTCAGTTCTTTGGAATAAAACAGTGTTTTAACTAATGCTGTTTCTTCCATGCAAGACAAGTATTCATGGCAGACTGTAAAACTGTCATTTGGTATAAACTGATGAAATTAGTGCCACAAAGCTTTTCATCAATATAGAGCTGACAATACTGGTAATGCAAAGACCTATATTCTGCACATGACCTCATATTCAAAGATATTAGCATGACCTACCTGTAGATTCTATGCTTGTCTAATGCAACAATTCAATTTTTTTTAAATGACCCAATTTCACCTGAGTTCTTTTCAGAACAGAATCAATAGCTACATTGGAATTTAAATTAGAATGTAAGCAGATATGGAGCTGGAGGTACCTACATTTGTCAGCAGCAGCATAGACAGGTACAACCATTATATATTTTTGCATTAGTTATGGTTACCTTGGTCTCTATATTGATTTCAGCAACGTCGGCTATATAGTTTTACTGACTAAGCTGTCATTCCCCATGAATGAACTTTGTATCCATTGGAAAGGAAGGAGGTGTGTTTGCTTAAACTTTACAGCTCTTTCTCTTTGAAACTGAAAGCACATTAGCTAAAATGCAAATGACAGTGCCCTGTTTCTCCTGTTCAGCCAGTACAATAAATAGATGTTTCCACAACAAACCTATCACACGATATTCATTCATGAATGATATCACTGTCAAATTTATTTATTTATTATTTATATCATGGCTTTAATTTGAATTTCTTTCCTACAAATGAACATTGCAATGTGGTCATACTGTGGGATGGATACACTTTCTCTCATATTCAAATCGATTTAATATCATTATTTTATTGGAAAAAATGAACAAAATTGGGGGAGTTTTATCCAAATCTGAACAGAACAAACTTCTCATGATAAAGGTGAGGAGATGGTCAGAAAAACAGAAATGAGAAAAAGGAATGTGTGAATTACTCTTATTTTGTGCTGTGGCTCTTCAACCTTGATGTTTATGTTCATCAGATGGACACACTTCACAGACCAATCAGCTCATATTTTTTTTCTGCTTTAGTGGGGAAAAAAAGATGTTTCAAATCATTTTATATCAGTGCATATAACTGTGAAAGTGCGCCAATAAAATACACAATTGAAACGTAAAAGCTATTCTGAAAGATGTGTGAGCACCCCTGTGTGGAACAGAGAGTGGGTTTAAATGCAGAATCATAAACACCAAAGTTTAAAAAGCATCTGTTTATCAGAATCCTAATCTGATAGGGATCTGTGTGACATTCCCAGTGAAGTGATGTATTGGGGGTACAGGAACAATTAGTCTGTTAAGCTACAAAGAGATTTAAGTTTGCTTGTTTTGCAATTGAAATGTCCAACGAAATGTCCCAAAATGTCAGCAACAGATGGCTAGCAGTAATTTACCCCTTAAGTTTGTTGGTGTGCCTTCAAAACATTTCTGACTTATGGCAACCCCAGGGTGAACACATCACAGGGTTTTCAGAGTATGTTTCCAGTAACACTACAATGTTGGTATATCAGACTACAGGCTACATACACAAACTCACATAGGATTCCAGAGAAGACTCTTTCTCTCCCTTTCTCTGTCTCCCCCTCTGTGTCATGACCTGGATAACTCGCAATGCACAGACTGCATTCAGAGGTAGACAGCAGTATTTATTTGTGACAGGCAAGCAACACAGCATATTTCTTCTGAAGTTGCTGAGACAAAGGCAGACATAGGCCCTTTTCACATGGGGTTAATAAAACGGTGTAGGGCGACCTCGACTGGATGTTATCCACACCTTGGAGCGTGCAGGGTCGGTTTTAATTTTGAGGTGCTATACCTCAAACCGCCCTTAAGCGACCGGAGGTGGTGGTGCCACGTGTTTTTTAAATACCACGTTCCAAGTGGTTTTTATTAAACACAAGCGAGCAGCCCCGTACCACTCCGTCGCAGCGCACCCGTGTAGATTTGCAGGCGTGCGCAAGTGCATGTCTGCAGATCTGCCAGGGGGTGGGCTTCTGGCTGGTGAGCTTCTCTGATTGGTGGAGAGCCTCCGCCAGTCATACACCACCATTTTGGATGCCGCCGGACGCCACAGGAGTGTGGAGCGGCGAGGGCGCGCTGCTCCTCACGGCGACGGACTTACCCGGTTTCAGGTAAGCTCCATTTCTGCGTGCTTTGCCCCGTTTCTCCTTCCGCATGTGGAAAGGGCCTTAGTGTACAAAGGTTTTATACCTTCACATACAAATTGAGCTGTGCAAAGCTGTGATTGCAGAGGATCATCAATTTAATATCACCTCACATGGTTAGACATTTCCCAGACTCGCATTTGTTTACCCATTTTTCATCCTTGAGGCTAGAACATGTTTCCTTCCCCCTTATCTCTAAACTCTTCCAGTTCTCACAATACCTTTTGGTGCTTTTGTTTTCCCCCACTCTGATCTTCTCCCCTTCAACTGGATTAATTGTAGCAATGGAAAATAAAATCATTAACCATTTGATACATTGGAACACCCGAGTGTGCTTCAAACAGATACATTGTTGCAATCAATAATTGGTTTTTGATACTTTGTAGCACTCTATCTAACTCTAACAATGCCTAAGCTGGCTACCTGAACTATTCTAATATACATCCAGCAAATAACTTATGACACAAGCTACTCCTCCTGAATCTCTCTCTCTCTGTGTAGGCACCTACTCAGAAGTAAACCAGATTTCATTGAATGATGCTTACTCTCTGGAAAATGTATACAGAAATACAGGAATTGGAAGAAAAATAAACATTAACTGCTCCATGATTAGATTATATTTTGTGTAGGAATCTGTTGTATCCCAGCACCTCTTGCACTATACTTTATCAAAGGAAATGATAGAGAAGGATATAAGCAGTTAACTCAATTGATAAGACCATGATGGATGAAAGATTTCACACCAGGGTACAGAAAATGCAAAAAAATTACTGTAACCATTTGTAGAAATATTTACATTAGTTCACGAATAATCTTTATTGCTAGCAATTCTTTCTTTTTTCTGATTCCATGGGTGCTCAGTAAGTCTGGCCCTACATAGTATCTGTTCTATTGGAACAACAGAATTCAATGTGAAACAGACTTTGTTTGGATTTCTCTGGTATCTCTAGTGGTAAAACTAATTCAGCATCACAAACATGATTGAAAAGACATTTACGTCCAGATTTCTGAGAATTAAGTCCTGAAAACCTGTGTTCAGATGGCCAAATAGGTAAGATTTGCTTTCTTCCACATCGTCATCATCACCACTGCCACCATCCCTGCCACTACTACCAGCACCACCACCATTATATTGGACAATATGGCACATTGCGATCCTCTGGATAGTGATTTCATTCAATTTTTTTTTGATAAATTAGTTATCTTTTCACAGAGGTAATCAATCTCCATTTGTGGATCTTAGCGTTTTATCATATTTCTATAATTTTGTTTTCAATTCTGTTATCTGGCATATTATATTCTACTTGTTTATCAGTTACAATCTCAAAGTCTCAAAAGATTTTTACTTCATCATTTTTTACTTCATCATTTCAGATGGGAAAATACATTTTTCTGCATAGATTCCCATGCATTATCATGGCATTTCTTATATTAAGTCTGTGCAATCTTCCTATATGAACTAATAAGGTGATCAACAGTTTCATTTTGTTCTTTACACAGACATTTACTGTCCTTAGTCCCCCCCCAGTATTTACCTTCATGCTATTTGTCTGAAGTACCTGTTCCTGAGCACGAATTTAAAGTCCTTTAGTATCTTTCTCCAATATCCTGTTCTATAATTTCTCTCTCTTAGCATTATCTCTTTACTTTCTTTGATATATTTGCTCAAGGATTTTCTTTCTTTTATAACAGATTGTTTCACTTGTAATAATCTCTGGTACCAATATTATAGGTAGATATAGCTGATCAATATCACTTTGAGGATGTAAAGCATGGTTGGTTATCATAATTTTCCAAGGTTTTCCATCTAGTGCGTCTTCTTCAGCTTAAGCCCAATCAATGGTTCTAGATTAGATAATTGGGATTGCACAGAAATTTATGTCCTGGATTATATTTCTACTATTAAATTTTTATTTTAAGACTTTGCATACTCTTTTCATATACATCTGTATGGTCATCTGTCTGTCTGTCTGTCTGTATATGTATGCCAAGATCCTACATCAGGAAACATATGCCCAGCACTTAGCTGTGATATGTCTTCAGATGCAATACCACAAAACTCTCCTTTTTTTCCTTTCTGTTGTCCTTCCTGCTCCCTGCCAAGACAAGAGTGTTGTAATTACTTAGCTAGTCCTAAAGCAAGCCAAGGAAAATCTGCCCATTGCTAGCTTGTCATAAGTTGTTATTCTTTCTATATGTAAGAAGAGCCTTCCCTACTTTCTCCTGCTACATTTCTCTCACAAGCTATGCTGGATTTGTTGGTGATATGATTAGGCTATATACGAAGGGGCAGTATGTGACAAGGTTAGAGGGGAATATTACATTTCTTTGTGTTCGAAAATAGTCACTTTTATTATTCAATGAAATATTCTTTTTGGCTTGTCTTTTAATTAGTGCTTCCAATGCAATTACCAAAATAATAAATCTCAACATAGTTTTCCAGTTAACAGCATTCACCTCCATAAAAACATATGAAAGGAATAACCTTGAACATTACTGCATTATCCAGACAAATTCATGAGAGGTTTTTTTAAAAAAGCATTTCATGTGGTATGTAAATTATTAACTTTCTTAATGAGTTTCTCATGCTCTTAATAAGTGACTAAAATATTAACCTTTTGGGTTATAGAAGTTGCATTTAATTTTTTTTCAAAGTTAAAAACTTTTAAAAACCAATTTGCCCTAACTTTATTTTTGTGTGTGTGTGGAGGGGAGGGAGTTACTGTATGTAGAAGTATTTCAGTCAGCAATGCTGAAAATTAAGGCAATTGTGAGAAAAGCTGGACATCCCTGTTTGATTTCTGTAGGGCAGTGGTTCTCAACCTGTGGGTCCCCAGATGTTTGTGGACTTCAGCTCCCAGAAGCCCCAGCCACTATGGTCAATGCTCAGGGCTTTTGGGAACTGAAGTCCACAAACATCTGGGGACCCACAGGTTGAGAACCAGCTGTAGGGGAAGTGAAGATGGGAAGCAGAGTCTACTTTTAGCAGCCTCTGCTTAGACACCTTTGAAGCCTGAGGAAGTGTAGTTCTAAAGGCAGAGTGCACTGGCTAAAAGGAGGCAGCATTCCTGCCTTCATAACTGAACATCTGCCCCCTCCCAAACTGCTCCCACTTCTGGAGTAACCAGGACTTTGGGAAAGGGAAGCTATAGAGACAGATGTCATGACTGCCAGTAGGAAGGTATCAAGATCCAGACTTCCTTCAGGATTTTTGGTGTTCCATTAGGATGCTCAAGGGAGCCAAGAATTGAACAAATTACTTTTTGGACTTCAAAGCCCAGAATTCCCAACTACCATGGAAGTTGTAGTCTACAAAAGTAACATTTACAAGCGCTGAGGTGGATCTCAATTAACTTCTGGAGCAGAACAGCTGTCTGCTTGTCTACGCCTACTGAAAACTTATAAGTATGTTGTTAATATGTATTTAGGCAGGCATGATTTCCACTACCTCAAAGCTAGTTCTGCTATGGCCACTGGGAAATGTAATTGCCATGCCTCACAAGTGTCAAAGCATACCTTAGAAGGCATATCACTTACACAATGTGCAAGAGCACAGCTACAATTATAGAACTACTTTTATGGAGAGTGACTGAAGTGAGATCAATGGCAATGATGTCTTTTGGAATATTTATAAAGAACAATCAAAAACTTGATCTGAAAAGATGGTTTACATTATCAGTTCTCTAGAGGTCACCACTTCTGATGTGTTGACATCTACCAGGGATGTTTGCAAGTTGAAATGTGTTAAAAGTGTGAACAATCTCTAGGAAGGTTAGAGATTTTAGATTCAACTATCTAAAATCATGATAGCAGATCAGCAAGTTATTATTACATGAGTGGAACCCAAAGCTTTTATCTTTCAAAACTGATCTGTTTACATAAATGCTCTATACCTCAAAGGATTGAAGTGAATGAGTATTGTGTGAGTTTAATTGCATGTTGGTATTTATACATGATGCTGCAATAGTAATATAGGTCTTTTTAGCATATGTAACTCATCCACTAAACTACTTCCAGTAGCAGAGCGGACAGGGCAATTCGTGCCTGCCGCACAACCACAAGCCTCACCATTGGGCCTGGGGTGGCCAGAAATAGTATCTTGTCACTTCTGATTCTGGGAATAGGAATCAGTACAAATATAGCTTCTTCTTTTTTTAATTTGGAGGTTATTGTGGGCAAGGAAGATCAAACTGCTACATTTTGAGGTGGTTTGAATTTTTTAAAAAAAAATCATACTTTTTGAGGGAGTCTGGGAGCTTGGACAGTTTCTTGGGGGCTTTCTCTTCTGCAGACTAAACATACCCAGCTCCCTAAGCTGTTCCTCATAGAGCATGGCTTTCAGACCCTTCACCATCCTCTGGACACACTGCAGCTTATCAATATCCTGCTTGAATTGAGGTGCACAGAACTGGACACAATATTCCAAATGAGATCTAACCAATGTAGAATAAAGCGGTACCATTACCTCCTTTGATCTAGACACCATACTCCTATTGATGCAACCAAGAATCACATTGGCTTTCTTGGCTGCCGCATCACAATGCTGACTCATGTTCAGCTTGTGATCTACCAAGATTCCTAGATCTCTTTCACATGTACTGTTATCCAGCCATGTGTGCCCCATCCTATATTTGTACATTCAATTTTTTTCTGCCTATGTGTACGACCTTATATTTCTCTCTGTTGAAATTCATTTTGTTAGCTTTGGCCCAGCTCTCCAATCTGTCAAGGTCATTTTGAATTTTGATCCTGTCCTCTGGCATATTAGCAACCCTCCCAATTTGGTGTCATCTGCAAATTTCATAGAATCATAGAAATGTAGAGTTGGAAGAGACCACAAGGGCCATCCAGTCCAACCCCCTTCCATGCAGGAAAACCCTCAAAGCACTCCCGACAAGTGGCCATCCAGCCTCCACTTAAAAACCTCCAAAGAAGGAGACTCCACCACACTCCGTGGCAGCACATTCCACTCCCGGACAGCCCTGACCGTCAGGAAATTCTTCCTGAGGTTCAGGTGGAATCTCCCTTCCTGCATTTGATCAGCATGCTCTCTGTTCCTTCATCCAAGTCATTGATGAAGATGTTGAATAGCACTAGGCCCAGGACAGAACCCTGTGGCATCTGACTGATCACTTCTCTCCAGGATGAAAAGCAGCCATTGGTGGGCACCCTTTGGGTTCAGTCAGTCAACCAATTACAAATCTACCTAACAGTAGCCCTATCCAGCCCTCATTATACTAGCTTCTTTGCAAGAATGTCATGGGGAACTTTGTTAAAGGTCTTATTGAAATCAAGATATTCTACATCCACAGCATTCCCTTCATCTATCAAGCTTGTAACTCCATTGTAAAAAGAGATAAGATTAGTCTGGCATGACTTGTTTTTGAGAAACCCATGTTGACTTTTAGTGATTATGGCATTGCTTTCTAAGTAATTACAAACTGACTGTTTAATGATCTGCTCTAGGATTCCAGCACCTCAGAATGAAAATAAACTCCTCAGTCATCATCTACAACTGGGATGGTACCCGTATGGCCCACCAGTTGTTGCTGAACTGGTATTCCTGGCATTCCTCACCAGTGGTTATGGTTGCTGGGGCTGTTGGGTGGCAGTTCCTCACCAGCTGGAGGGCCACATTATTCTTGCTGCTATCTATAATGCACGGTTATGATTTCTAGAGAATAAATGTATATTCCAAGTAACTAGACAGAAAAATAGAACTAAAAGAACACTTCCCTCACCAGATAAAACAGCTATTGTTACCTTGGCCCTCAGTGACTGATGGGATCTTTTTTTCTTCCAAGAACTGATGACTCTAAATGTAAATTGTAAAATAGACACAGCTTAAATAAGGATATGTGAGAAACTTTACTCTGGAGGACTATTGTGTGTGGATTTTGCCTGATTTACATTTTATGAACTATCAATGGGCAAGATGCAATATGTGCTGCAGAATTACAGTATGACGGACAGCTGGATTTCAGTTACTTGAGTTGTTCCTTGAAAGTTTGTTCTAAAACCTGGAGTGGATTAATCACTTCACTGACATGGAAATTACTGTCGAGAAAAAATGAGCACATTTCAAATGCAATCAAGCAACACATGCAATTTTTGTAATGCACATCACATAAAAATGCAAATGTTTGAAAAAAATGCAAAAGAAAAGGCAACAGATTTTGTCTTATTAACCCCATGCCAAACAATTACAGCTGCAGCAGCAACAATGACAACAGTCAAAAAACAATATGTCAAAAGTGTGTCTGAATGGATTGAGCAGAAAAATTCAATGCGGTTAACACTTATTACAGCAGGAGATGGATTCTGGTCAAGGGGAGTGGGAGTTTGAGAAATATTTGGTGATCTTCTGCTGCACAGCAGGAAGCCAAGAATTCACAGATGACCAATCAGCAAAAACAACAAACACACTTTATAAAAGAAAATATAGTGGCATTTTAGAAGGTAGAAGTTACATTTGATTAGGAGTTTTACGAAAAAGAAGCTATGAAAGGCAAATTCATATATTCCCTGCTATGTTTCTCTATAGCCACTGAAAAACACATATATATTACTCAGTAGAAGACTATCTCTCCCAAAATTCAGATTCAGAACTCAATTGGTTCTGATGAACTAAAAACAAGTTTAAAACTAAAAACTAAAAGAAGCCATGAAAAATGAATGATGACGCCTCTAGACAGGTCAGAAAACTTCTTAAAGGAATGAGTCTGCGGGGTATGTTAAAATATGCTTGCCTTATGCACTAAATACCCAATCAGCTGCATTGTATTCTAAAATGTTTTTACAAGTAGCAGCTAAACAATGGAATAGACTGATTACTTCCTGCAGATGCTTTACAATATAGTGCAAATAAGAATAGCTACAGAAAAGTTCAACATTTCTGAGCAGATTAGGACCCTGTGCTTTGTACATTCTCATCCTACATATCTCAGTTCCACTTTTTGCAGTCCATCCCTACTATGCATTGTAATAACAAATAAAACAAAGTCCCTAGAAGACTTCTCTTGATGAACAAGTTAGTGATATGGATCTGAATGCAATTGTTGCTCCCAACTGGAGTAGATCCATTGAATTTACACAAGTAGCAGCTTACCAAGTGCTCATTGATTCAGTGGGTCAGTTCTAGCTGGGCCTGATGATTGAGAATTGGATTTAGATCATGGATAGTATCTGAAAGACAGGGAAGTAATAAAGAAATTCTTTCATTTATTAATGGATTTTTTTAATTATTATTTTAGAAATTGAGCATACAGACAACCTCTGACTGTATTTGTAAAAAAATTCTTCAGCATGCCAATCAGCTCATGCAAGCAGAATGTATTTAGCTAAGTCTACTTTACATCTTCCTTTTTCCTGTTCCCTATGGAGTATAAACAGAACATAGTAACATCTAGTGAGGATATTAATTCTGTTAATCTTTCATTTTACAAAATATGGAAGAATCATGTCGCTGTCCAGTTCTTATTGGAAAGTTAGATTATGCAGTCTTAGCAAGAGTGCTCTAGTGCCTCACCGTACTGTAAACCCCAGGATTCCAGTGGATGTTGCCATGACAGCTAAAATGGAATCATGGTGCATTTTAGCTGTCATGGCAACATCCACTGGAATCCTGGGGTTTACAGTACGGTGAGGCACTAGAGCACTCTTGCTAAGTATTCTAAGTGCCTGTCCCTCAACTGCAAATCCAAGGATTCCACAAGATGTTGTCATGACAGTTAAAGCTGAATCATAATTGTGTTGATGTGAAGGGTCATTGCTTCTGATGATTATAGAAGTTTCATCAGCAGAACAGTCCCATGCATCTGGGTTATTACTATTCAGCTGTTCTGATAGCTAACTGTTCTGAGTCCATGCAGTAGATCAAGGGTGGGAATCATGCGGCCTGCAGGTTACATGTGGTCAGGAAGGCTTTGGTGCAGCCTTTGGGCCCCTGTCTCCCATTACTCTCCCAGAAGTAGCATTTTTAAAAGTGGGTTTTTTTTTCCCTCAAGAGAAGGGAAATTGCACCTCCAGAGATTTCTGGGCAACACAATTATGCCTCTCATTTTGCTTTGTACCTCACAGAAACTTCAAAACACCCCCCAAAATCAAAGAAAAAAAGCTCACTCAACTGTGCCCAGGTATCACTCGCAGGTTTTTCAAAATGGCAGGCCTGTGCAGAGGAAAGGGATCTGGAGAGCCTGAACATGGCCTATGGAAGCTGTGGTTTCTGACTCTGTAGTAAATTAACCTTGAAAGAAAGCAGTTAAGGGAAGAAGAATTTACATGAGGCTCCCATTGAGGATGCTATTCTTTCTTGGTAAAAAAATCTGAAAGCATGTCAGTCAACTAATCACATAAAACCAGGTCCCAGTTAGTTCTTTTTCTTTCCTGAGATATGCCTTCTGCTTCCCTTACCTGCCCAGATACAGCAGTTCTTCAAGAGGAGGGGCAGTTTCTTCCTCATTGACTTCCAGCCTTTTTCTTTAATCCATCAAAAAAAGTGAGATCTAGAACAACATGTTTCATTGTAGATCACAGACTCAACCAGCCAACCAAACAACCATACTCTCTTTCTGGCAGTGGCAACTGGTGGCTTCCATGTCAGTGGAGTGGAGAATCTGCTCTGGATTTTAACTTGATCTCTACAGGAAAAGCCTAACATGAAAAACCTGTTTTGCCACTGGGGTGCAGAACCCTGGATAACTCCAAGACCAGCACCAGAATAGCTCCTAGTCCAGACTGAAATCTGAAGCGATTCACTGTCATAGAGGTTACCAGCCACCACTGCTTCCAGAATGGTCAATTCTAGCTCTGGTTTTCCATTTCTCCCTTACTATAGTCTTAAAAAACTCCATATTCGTTGAGTATGATTAGTTCTCATTGAGTTACTTAGGAGGAGTTTCCCCTTATGTGTTGCTTGTTTGTTTCTTTTTTGTTTTACGTGTCTTTTCCAAGCCTGTTGCAGAACAGAATAAACAGAATAAAGCAGAATAAAGCAGAGCTAAGTGCAATTGAACTTGTGGGGGAAACAGGAATAGATACTTAGATGTTCTTGTAAGTGAAAAAGAAAAAGACCTTTACATTTATTGACTTAAGAAATCCATCTTAGGATAGGAAAGCAGATGTTGGCCTATGCTTGGTTACAAGAGCCCCTAAAAGCTGGCTGTTGTGTGTAGAGGGGAGAGGACAGGTAAGCTGGTAGTCATTACTGGGGCTGGAGTTCATGGATGCTTCCTTCCCAGACAAAGGGAACAAAGAGACTAATTAACATCTTCAGGAAGGGCTTGACAGACCAAAGAAAAATAGAGATGAAACAAGGTTAGGCATTATCTAGGTTCTACTCCCCTATTAATCACTTTATACAAGCTTTAATGTCTCTTTGCTTCCAACACTGGGCAGACAGAGTCACACACATACATACAAACATTTGGGGGAGCTATTGTGGACTCTGCTTGTATTTTTTTTAAATGTATGTTTTTAAGTTTTTATTTCTTTAAAAAAAACCCAAAGGATTAATTAGTTTTTAAAGACAGTAGACTTTCTTAATTAATTGACGCACAGGGATTATGTGCAGAGGTATCTAATGTTATTCCTCTTTTTCCTTGGCTGGCCAGTGGCTCTTTTGGCCACCGGAGCCTGATCCACTCTTTTTGTCAATTGTTCCTCTAGTTTCCTCCTTGCAACTGTGCATTTCACAGTAGCAATTGGCAGGTTTCTTGGTAACAAAGAAAAAAAAATCAGAAACCCTCCCCAAAGATGTCTGGTTTTCCACTTCATTTCACATAATCATGGCTTCCATGACCTTCCTGGCTTCTCACACCATGCCCTTGAACAAGAAGGATTACAAGATAACTGACCTAGGGAAATAGCTGAAACTAAACACATTATTTATCTGGGCTCCCATGACAGCTCTGGATTAATGGACAAATCATTTGAGACAATTTCTCTTCTATTACTTTAACTTCTCCTCCTATTTGGCTCCCATGTATTCTTAACTCCTTGTTCTTCAGATGCTTTCCATGTCACTAATGCAGAACTCAGAAAAAGTTACTTTTTTACTAGCCAAACTGAGTAGGAGGATTCTGGAGGTTGTAGTCCCAATCAGTAACTTTCCATCAAGCCCATTTGTAATTTAAATATTATGTGGAAGTAGTCAAGTTAGTGGGCTTAGGCAGAATACCAGGCTCTGCAATGGGTCAGGTTACATCAGGGATTATAGAGAGCATAAAGAAGTTACGTTTTAGGACTACAGTTTATAGAAACACTCAATCTGCATTGATGATTCTTGTGATACCAGAACCCGAGATAATCCAATTAAATTAAACAGTTTAAGATTATTTGATTGATTAATTGAATTTATACCTTGCCTTTCTTCTAACATGGGGCCTAAGGTGGCTTACAATAAAAGATAAATTAGCTAAAATGTTATATTACAAAAATTAAAAAAAATATAAAGTACTATTAAAAGCAGGTAGTTAAAACAGGGTAAATACATTTAAAACAAAATTTAAAACATACAAGCAAAAACACAGCATACCACTTTCAATATTGTTCTGCCTTATTATTAAAAATTAGTCCAAAGCCCACCTAAACAGGTCTTAGCCTACCAATGGGAAGAGAGAAGAGACGAATTAACCAGACCACCTGTGGAAAGGAGTGCTGTAGACTGTGAGCAGCCACTGAGATGGCTCTTTCCCATGTCACTAAATTGCTTGTGAATGGTGGTGGAACTGAGACAAAGCCCTGCTCTGAAGATCCTAAATCTCAGAATAACTCATATAAGGGTATATGATCCTTCAGACAGGCTGGACCCAAACTTGTAGGGCTTTAAAAGTCATAATCAGTATATTGAATTCTCCATGGAAACAGACTGGTAAGCCAGTAAAACTGTTTAGGTCACACAAAAGTATGTAATTTTTCATAAAGCAGATAATTAAATTGTGGTTTTCACTTCCATGAGATAACATAACAGTTGCCAGCTTGAATGGCTTTAAACAGGGATTAGGTGAGAAGACAATGGGGTTAATAACAACAGTAACCATGTTGGCTATATATTTCTCCCAATAAGAAAGCTTCTTTTGAGTGCCAGTTGCCAAGAATATGAGCAGAAGTTTGATATTATGCCAATATCCTGCTTGTGAGCCTTTCATTGAAGCATTTGGCTGCACACTGCACGAATAGAAAGCCAGACTATATAGGTCTAAGAATACAAGAACAATTATGGTTCTTGTGTTCTTAGAGGAAAAGAAGAGACTTTGGGAAAGTAGCAGCCATGAAATCAATCACAAACCTATTGGCCAGGTGTCTTCACATGCCTGACAAGGAACACATTTCCCTAAGGAAATGAGTGACAGAGGACTGAGACAGCAGTGAAGAATAGTTACATGTCTGCTGATGGCATAATGGCAATGCTTTCTTCATCTGCAATGTGGTTACAGAGATGAGGTACAGATGAATAGAACTAAAAAGAAGAAGAAATGGGAGGAGGCAAAAACAAGAGATTATGCAGCAGATCACAACAAATGCTAAAAGTGAGAAAACAGGGGGCACAGGAAAGAAAAGTGGATGGGCTGTTTGGGCTAGCCATTCTTTCCACTAAGGAATATGTCATCCTGATGGCCACATCAAGATAGCTGAGTGAGCCTATGCATTTTTAACCTTAGGACTCGTACAAACTGGAAGGTTTTTAAACTATTGAGGTATTCCTCGGCATGTATAGCAAACATATGAGGAAGAGGACAAGTTCAAGCTTCCTTCTCTCTGATTACTTATATTTTCCTCTTAAGAATGAAGGATTGTGAATCTCAAAGGGAGAGCCCCTTGTATATATGGCAGAAGGGGTGTCTGCATGAATTGGAGACCTGATTGTCCATGTGTAGGCTGCTGGAAGAGGTGTCAGAGGGGCAAAACTCTCATGTTCCTCCTCCTCACATTTGTGCTGTACATGATAGAGAATGCCTGAATAGGACCTCTAGTTTGTATTGAATTTCAGCTCAGCTATGAACTCCCTCTGATAGAATTTTGAACAATTCAAAGGCCTATACAAATGTATAACATCTTCTGCCACTACATCACATGTAAGAAGTAAGCAATACAGTATGTATTTCCAAAAAGAGTGCATAACTAATCTTGTTAATTCTTCTAAGGTAAATGAACATTAATTATACAGCTGCATATTTACCCTCTCATACTCTCCAAAACCAGCACAATGGGGCCAAGCAACATGGGAATGCAGGCAAGATAGTAAATGTTGCAAATGAGAAAGAAACACACAGGGTGGGAGAAGCTGCAGCAGTGTCATTTTACCTGAGCCTTCTGGGAAGGTCAAGACTCTGACCTCTCCTCTTATCTTTCTCCTGATGAGTTAAGTGATTATATACTATTTATGCATTTTGAGCACAGTTTGCAGCACTTGATATAAAAAGACCCCAAAGCAGTAGCGAAGCTCGGCGTGCATGGAGGGGAGTTGGTGGGCAGGCGTGGGGCTATGGTGCATGGGGATATGACCATGGTGTGTGGGGGCATGGCCATGGTGTGAGGGGTGGGGCTACGGCATGTGGAGGGATGGTTATGAGCTCGGACGCCCCCCAAAAAAATTGCCACCCAGGGCGAACTGCCCTCATAGCCCCCCCGTGCCTACACAACTGCCCCAAAGGGGGAGAGTAGAAGGAGGAGAAAGAAAGTGGGACATTTTAAAAGCAGCTCAAAAGCTAGGATGACAGAGGATTAATCAGGATTGTCCCTGACAAACTGGGACAGTTGGAGGATATGTTCTGTGTATTATAAATGTACTGTTAGTCCAAAACTAATTTGAGGACAATGTTGATGCTTGATCTAATAGACTATACTTTGGTATGCAACCTTGGGAACCAAGTAAACTTTATGGAACACCAGCTAGATAGAGATTAACAAGTATAAGATACAGAACCCACAAATATGTAGGAGGCAGAATAACTTGTGTTAAGATGTACCACAGTCACTGATGAATTGCATCCAAATTCCTACCTCAGTCTTTCTTTTGGTCCCATTAGAAAACAAACCAAATTTCAGGAACATAATCTAGCATGTGGATTTGCAAAGCATAATAGACAAAAGGTAGACAATTCAAATTACAGCACTGTATACTAAAATAGGGGAGACCTAAGATGATGTATGGCCTAAGGTATTACGCTGCCAGGGGCAGAGCAACAAAGGCTCTCCTCTACCTATTGAAGTCAGAGTCAATTGTATCAACATTCAGCCAATTTATTTTCGTACATAAGAAATACAATCTCACAAATACCTTCCCCCTTCATTGGCAGTAAAACTATAGCAATAGCTAATTAATAGCAAGGGGCTGCCTTTCCTAACACCCAGAACATG
Source organism: Iguana delicatissima (assembly GCA_948472985.1). NCBI lineage: Eukaryota > Metazoa > Chordata > Lepidosauria > Squamata > Iguanidae > Iguana > Iguana delicatissima. Next base: position 134,565 of record CAOKZL010001707.1, on the reverse strand, counting down.
CTGCCTGAGGCAGCTGCCTCACTCTGCTTTATGCTAGAGCCAGCTCTGTATTATGTTATATTTGTAAAACATTATACTAACTTTCACAAAGTTTTTAGTGTTATTTGAATCTGTGGACTGTTTAATAGGGGAAAAACTTTTCATACTGTATTTCATATGCTGTACCAAAGCAGAGAGCGAAGACTTTGTTCTGTAGAACTTACTTTTGCTTCGTCTTGCTAATCACCTGCTGCTTTGAGCAGAGTTATAGACATTCCATCATGACAGCAAATGTCTCTGTCTATAATTTATATTCTTGAATTATTTATTCTCAATTACTTCTTCCTCTTTTTTGTTTAAATCCAGCCAATATATTAAAAGAATTAATTAAACCAAATGTTCATGCCTTTGACTTGCCTTCAGAGCCTTTCAGATACTTTCTTACAACTCTCTGACAGCCAGAGCCTGTGATACCACCGCTTCATCAAAACAATTGTTTGTATCATCATGTTATAAGTGTAGACTGGTTAGAAAGCATAAGTCTGTCTGAGTCTGAACTTCAGCTTCCAGAAAAGCCTTCCTAAAATTATTCAAACATGTGTTTATTAATTCATTTTTTAAAATTTATAGACTGGCTTTCGGCCTCAAAAAGTTTCTAAAATGGCATGCATTGTGTTATAAAATAATAAAAGGAAAATGTCAACGTTTTTTAAAAATTGGACACATCTGTTAACTCACAGAATTTGAGCAATGTAACATCAAGGTTGACATCCTGTTAGTGACTTACAATGATGCAAATCCAACTTATGCCATCAGAAGTAACTTTTTTGGTAATTGTTGACCATGCAGAATGACCAACACACCCCCACAACCCACCTTTTAGCTGCAGAAACCCCATGGCCACTCTGATGCATCAGAGAAGTGTTTGGCTATCCCTGTAGCCAGACACAGAACAATGGTACCATCCACTGAAAATCTCCAGAGGGTTCCACATGATCACCAAAGACTCCTACTCTCCATCAATCACTAAATGGCCATGGTCTTCCTGCAGCTAAAAGGTAGGTTAGGGGGACTGAGCAGGGAGATACAGTGTAATTTCTCATGTGGAACTTTTATGCTATATCTCAGTGCAATGCAGGATCTCAACCCAAGTCAGTAGCACCAAAATAATAATATCAAAGGGATAGAACTTCCTAATGTATAGTCCATGAATGTTGCAATTTGGAGCAAAAATATTAATGCCATACTTGAAACAAACTCCACCAACTCAGGCATGGAATTTGTTAGGCTATAGGGTAGGCCCCATTTCCCTTCACACATTTCCACTGCTCTCCTCAAGTGGAGAGTCACTCGCTAAAGAGGAGAAATTACTTCATGCATGAAGCTTCTTCATGTAGTTCAACATGCTGGAATTTCAGCATTCTGTAGCATCTGGAGAGCCTCCTTATTGAAAATTGTTCTCTACGTGAGGGGAATGGAAAGCAACAGATGAGGTGGTACTTGCAGGTCTCCAGTGCTCAAATACTGATTATACATCTGAATAGGGTATGACGTCAATTGCATTAGTGTTTCTATCCCCTAGAAATCCATTCTATGGCCCTTTTCGCATGGCATTTTCTGCATGACGCACTCACAAACGTGCGATACTCCAGGGGCTGGCAGGTGCAGATCACACACCTTTTCATTTTCAGCTGGAAGCCGAAAATGGTGCTTGATCCTGGGCCCCGCGTGCACTTACCTGGCGTGCGGAGCCTCCGGAGCCACACCAGTCATGCTTCCTGCCCCGGCACAGCCTGGGAAACTCCCAGGCTGCACTGTGGAAGGAAGAGATGGGGCTCTTGCACAAGCAGGGAGCTTGTGCGGAGCTGAAGGACCCCGGATGCGAGAGCCTCTCATCAGAGGCTGCTCGCACAATTCCCGCACCCAGCACTGGAAGAAAGTAAGGTGTGAAAGGGCCTATTTGAAAGCCAAATGGGAAGAGATGGGGAAATACAAATGCAACAATGTCATACCAACCTTTTGTTTCAACTGCTACTACTCACTGAAGAGACACAGGGTAGGTAGGCAAAAATAAATATGTATCCTTGTAGTGTACTGAATTAGATTGCCAGATCCTTGGTTGATATTTTGAAGAGGTTCCCCCCCCCCCCAATGATAGTTCTTGTTGCTTAGTGTTGACCAGGATGGATGCTCTGCAGTCTCTTAGGTTTTATTCATGACTGGGCCTGAACTTAAAAATGGCTGCTTATAAATAACTAACCATTAATGTATATAACTATTTGTATAATTTTATCTTGTTTTACCATGATGAACTTACATCACCTAACAATTATAACTTAATGAAGGGTAATTTCATCCCTTTTGCATTTACATTTATAATCAGGATGGATATCTTTCCTAAAGGAGGGGTGGTGAATATAATACAATTCAAGGGATGACTCAGCTCATGCTGCTGCCTGGTGTAATTCTGTGGATGTTGAGACCATAATTCAGTATATGGGAAGAAACTGTGCTTTATACCATACGCCAGTAGCTTTGTAGCATTTGAGTGAGTTTTTTTAAAGGAACTAAAAGGAATTAATTCAGTTACTTTTAAGGTAAAGGGTAAGTTCCAGCATGATATAGTGGTTTGAGCATTGGACTATAACCCTGGAGACCAGGGTTTAACTCCCCACTCAGCAATGGCAGCCTATTGGATGACCTTGGGTACATTACATACTCTCAGCCTCAGAAAACCCTTTGATAGGTTCAGCTTAGGGTCACCATAAGTTAGAAACAACTTGAAGGTCCACAACAACCACTACCACAAGAAATAAGTACTTTAAAATTCCTGTAATGGATGGGGTGTCTTGAAACTACAGTTGGGGCTTCTTTTGGCTTTCAAAGCAACTTTTCAAGTTCTGAGGCAGCCCTATCATTAGGCAGAGTGCAGAGACCATCTCAGGAGTCAAGTTGCAGCTGTAGCAGTGAATCAGTGGGGATCACTCCAGGATAAAATCACGGCACAATTTCTATCAATTACAACTGAGAAGACTAATTTGCCATAGAGCATGGTTTTTCTCCCTACCAACTCAAATGTTGGAGGGAATGTGGGTGAACAGAAAGGGTGAAAGGCATTGCATGATTCTCCTATCACCTGAGACTGGAACCAAACACACCCCAAACTGAGATCCCTTAGAAAAAGAAGCAGGGAACACAGTGTCATTATCTTATGCACTCACTGCCCCTTCTTCCCAGTCACAAATGGAGACCCTGGGTAAGTGTGGATACCCTTGCATACTGGGGCCAGTGATGTCAGTTTCCCAGCTATTTCCTCTCTTGGAGGACAAAGCTCTGTCTGCTATACAGCCTGACCTTCACCACTTAGAGTAACTTATTGTCCATAGATATGGTTATTGATTTTATCCCTTTGACAGTTTTGAGGTAATGGATTTTATCCCTTTGACAGTTTTGATGTAAGATTCATTTCCCAATTCGACTGGCCTCTGTGGTGCTATGGAAGGGGAAATCATCTTGTCTTGAGCATCCCAATGTCTTGGGCTTGCCCTTTTTTCCTCTGAGGTTTTATTATGCAGTCTTTTCTTGCTGCCTCTGTCAATATATATATTGCTGAATCACATCTGACTTTCTATACAATTGAAATTGGCTTGCATCACCCTCTGCTTAATTTGATGATGGGTTAGTTAGATCTTCCAATTAATTTGATCAAAAACTTTCTGGAGTCAAATCATTTGTATGAAAGGGCCCAGCACAACTTGTTCCTTTTGCTTTGATCAATCTTGATCACTTTAAGCAGTTGCTTGTGGAGAATTCAATCATTGGCTAGAGGCATTTTCCATTTAATTAATAAGAAAAAGGACAACATTCTGAAAGAGGAAGAAAGTGCTCAGGAGATTTTTGTGGAAATGTGTGTTTCTTAGGCATTATTGTTGCAGATATATCTTGTCTTTTTCTGCTAAGGAAAGGAATAGACATGTTGCTGCTGGAAGCACGATCCATTTCTTCTTGCATTATCCCTAAACTGTGGCATATCATACAGCAGTGGGGTTGCATAGATAATTTAATCTGTTGTTATTTCAGTCAAAGTGACTTGAATAAGGAATCAAGATAAGCTGGAAAGTACTGTTCTCTTGCTCACATAAAGAAACACCTATTCATGCCTGGGAGATCCTATATCACTGAGACTAACATGAAAGTTCTGAAAGTGGAATTATGCTACAGTTCCCCTCTCTGATGATATCATTTGCCAAGATCTTTTGGGTTCCCCTGGAGGTGTTAGTGGGTGATGTCATTGTTCTGTATCTGGCTATGGGGATGAATCCAGATGTTTCTCCAATCCTTCCCACTTTCCACTATATGATTATGGAGGGGAGGGGTATCACAGCAAAATGATGAGTCCAAAGGGTTGTGAGAGGGGAGCTGTAGTGTGATTCCACCAGTGGAACTTTTACACTATGTTCAGAGACATATGATATAGTCTAGGGAGAATATCACAGCAAAACTGTGAATCTTGAGGGTCTTCAGAATGAGAAGAATTCCAACATCTGCAATGACCACAAGAAGAGATATAGAGAGGTACTTCAGACTTAGGTTTGTGTATGTCCCTAACAGGATGCCAGCCAACAGGTTTTGTCAGAGAGCCAGTATGGTATAGTGGTTAGACTATTGAACTAGAACTGAGGAATCCCAGGTTCAGATTCTCACTTCATAAAATCAACTGGGTGATTTTGGGCCAATCACTTCCTCTATCTAACTTATAGGACTGTTGGAAAAATAGAAAGGAGGAGTAAGCCCCCTTGTTTGGGGGCTAAGCCTCAGAACCTTAGAGAGCTCCTTTAACGTTCAGACTAAAACTTGGAGTATTTTTTCTCCTCCAGGAATGACACTGACATCACCAGCTGCTACCATTTCCATTTGAAGTTAGAGCTGATTTTGCTTTGGCCAGAAGGAGGCTTCATGTTGTATTCAAAACACTACAGTATGAAAGCAAAGAGCAAAAGCTCATAGAACAATATGGCTGAACTGTGGAAGTAGAATCTGGTCCTCATATTCTGTGAAGCTATATTAAGTTTCAACCCAAGTCTGTTCATCTCAACTATTTTTGGGAAATACTGGTCTATATTCTACAGCTATGTGTGCATGATATAGGAAAAATTATTTATATTCATAAATGTTCCTCTGGAGTCTTGCAAAGATTTCACCATCCACAACTATATAGTCTTATTTTTCAAGTTTTTATTTCTGTTCAGGGTATTTTTTTTCTTTCAAAGAGCCATCTAGATATTGATTTTGCTTTATTCAGAAGGCAAATGAAAATTGCTTCAGCATGTGAAAAATGGCAAAGTCTCTCTGTGTTCCTAAAGTGCTTTTGCTTTCCATGTGCTGGGCCCTCTAAACACCTTAGAAAAAGTGGTTATGTCAATATCTCCTTATATAAGAGAGAGTAAGAGGATTTTAAAGACCGGACTCTAAGAATTTGAGTTGAGTAGATACCTTTTAATATGCAGGAATGCCATCTGGTGATCTGGTGACAACTGAGATCAGTATTTCCAAATGAGAGAGTATGTTACCCTGCTGTACATCCCCACTCCATGATATGAATGGCAGTGAATATTATTTAATTGGTATGAAATATAAATCACACATTTATGGCTGAAAAGCCATGCTGGCAAAGAGGACTGGTTGAACACATGCAAAAGTAGGTCAGAAAGGGCCTCAAGGCATGGCCAGGTCATAAACTCATTCCGGATTAGTCAGAGAAGATAGTCTCTCAATAGCCTGAAAGTGGAAAGCAATAGCCATTGAGACAATGGCCTATGTCCTATAACTTCCTTCCTGCTGAACTTTTCCCTTTTGTTCCCTCACCTGCCCAGACATTAAGAAGCTATCATGATTCCTATCGGTGCTTTGTCACCTCATGCTAAGACCATTAGCCAGCTCCAGACTCCTTTGTTTGCTCTGTCGGAGAGCCATTTACACCTTCCCTTCAGGACAGAAAAAGGGTATTTAAACCCTGGCTCCAAACCAGACAGTATGTAGTAGACTGGACATATGCCATCACTCTGCTCCTCAAGTACCTGTCTTGTGCTACCCTTGAACCCCTAGTATGAGCCACATCACTTCATCTCTTCTCTTCTCTTCAGGATAGGTAAATATTGCACACTTTGTCCTACCTCCTTCCTATCCAGTTTTCCCTCCCTTCCTTCAGTTAGCCGTGTATGGTTGTGAGACTGCATTAATCTTGCATGTGCATGTGATTTTCCCCAATACAATATTCTTTTAATTCCCAACTGGTGTCCCTGCATTAGTACCAGTATACAAAAATGAAAAAAATCTGGAGGTTACCCCCCTCTTGCTGGCCTCCCAGTTGAGCTAATAATTCCCTACTTTTCCATGGAGACACTGGCATTGCGAGCGGACCTCTGAGACACCCACCTTTTGGAGTAACAAGTAAGACTTCAAAGAAACGTGTGTGCACATGTGAGTTTATATGATTGGTCAGTAAACTGACTGATCCTCTATTAACAACAGCAAAATCCATTAAGATCCCATTAAAATTATATAGTCTTGCTACATCTGTACTTAAAAGTTACTTTTTTTAAAAAAAAAATGGCTGTCAGAGAATAACGTAAAATATTTGAACAGTTTAGATAAATAAATAGAAGGACCAAACTGACAGTGATATAATGGACAAACTGTACAAATAATGATAAAACTCAGTAGAGACTGTGTGGCTACATGAGCTTGACTCAGAACTTAGAAGAGGTGCCTTTTTGGACTACAGCTCCGAGAATCCACTAGCCAGACATAGTCAGGGGCCATGCTAGTTGGTGAATTCTGGGAGCTGTAGTCTAAAATATCATTTTCCCAAGCTTTGGCTGTGGCTTAACTAAGAGCAAGCTTACCAGAAAAAAGAATCTAAAACTACATTTGTCATTTTGGAATTATTCTGAACAATTGCTACACTTCTCAAGCACATTGCACTCCTTCATAACGGCTATAGCCACCAATTCCTTCCTGCAGGAACAGACCCTGAAGTAATATATCAAACTGTCTTTCTGAAGGCCTAATTGTGCCTGATGCTAACTATATTTTTAGCAATTATATAATAGGCTTTCAAAAGTTAAATACCAAGCATGTTGAGTGTGACAAATAATCTCTCATCACTACAAGGTGTAAGGAGATCTTAGTATTTCCTCCTCTGAATCAGTCTCAGTAAAGTTTAGCCCCTCCCCAGCAATTTGTGCCAATGGGGATACTTTCCCCTAACACTAATGGCTGTGGAACTGATTTTTATTTAGATGATTGATTAGGAGGAAAAGGTTAAAGGGAGGGGCCATAGCACAGTGTTGTACAAAAGATTTGTGGTTCAGTTACCAGCATTTCCAGGTAGTGCAGGTACAAAACATTGAGCTAAATGGATCAGGGCAGTACAAGGCAGCTTCCTATGTTGTACTTATGTGATTATTGCCCCCCCACACACACACCAACAGACCATATTTACATTTTTAAAAGACAATAAATGATGTTTTCTAATAGTATGGTTAGCAGCATGCTAAGTATGCACCAAAGCATGATTCAAGAGGAAAATAAAACGCATAAATGTCTATGGACCCACAAAAAATAAGTGCACATATCCCCAGATACTTGACTAGATTTCATAGGAAATTAGGTGTCTGCAGCAAGTTAAGAAGTAAATCATTTCTGTGCCAAGTGATTTTGTGCTTATCCCATTAGAGGTTGAAAATTTTAGAATACTGAAAGCAAATAAGGGGATCAATTATTTATTTAAAATATTTTACACTGATTTTCAATATGCCTTTCCAAGGCTATTGATCAAATAACATTTAAAAAAGGTGAAATAAACATGAAGTTCACTTTTTATCTCATGTCTTCCAGTTCTTCCTCTTTCTTCACTCATACTTGACTGGTCTCCCTGCCATCCATTTCGTCATTTTCTTTTTCCGTCCTTTCATTTTCATACCTGTACATTTGCACACTGCAACCTTGCTCTCTAGTCAACTTACACATGTAGTATGCATTTGCTGTTAGAATTTATATCAGGGTAGGCAACTTCATACGTGCCAGTAGTCAATGCTGCCCATGATTCCACATGGACTGTGCTGCCAGCGCATCCAAAAAAACAAAACAACAACAAAAAACCCTCCATTTTCTTTGTCCTTCTCAAAACATTCACCAGAAGTGATCTTGTGTCACTTCTTGCCTCCATTTAAAAGAATACTGACAAATACAGAAATTGGGGTAGAGTTAGCATGAGTGGGGTGTTTTGTGCATTTTTGTGTCTCTGGTGAGGCTTTCTGTGGAGTTTTCAGGAGAAAAATGCCCCCAAATCATGCCAAGAAACATTTAAAAAGTTGGGGCTTGTGAGGGACCGGTAGGGGTCTTCAGGGGCTGTATGCAGCCCATGGATCGCACAGTTCCCACCCTTGGTTGTGTCAGTGGGAATCATGCAGATCATGGGCCACACATAGCCCTTGGGGAGGTCCCATGAAGCCCTTGGGACATACAAAGTGCTTCCTACACCCTCTAGACCATGTCAACTTTTTCAGCCAAATACGCTTGCTGGAGGCCAGGCCACATTCCAAACAGCTTTAATTTAGGCCAAAAATTGCCCAAAAGTTATGAAACATTACTCCTTTTCTGACTAGATGGTGCCCACATTGGATTGGTGCTGTCATGGACCCGGGCTCGGCAGAGGGCCTGGACGCCGCGGAGGCTGCTGCTGACGTGGGGGAGGGCCTGGCTGCCGCGGAGGCTGCCGCCACCGCCACAGGAGGAAGCCTGGATGTCTCGGAGGCCGCCACCGCAAACGGCCCCCGCGATTGAGTCGCTGGCAGGCTCGCCAGGGGAGGCGGGCCCTGGTCCCAGCCTGGGGACTCTGCCCACCCTCGGCTTGGACTCTGAGGAGACTGCCACCCCTCCTTCCATGTTTCGGCAGTGGCGGCAAGGGAAAAAGGCAGTCCGCCGGTCCCGGCAGCTGATGGAGAAGCATATGCAGACTGAGAGCTCCCAGCTCCCAGCTGGGAGCCAAGCTGGGAGCCCTCAGCTGTGAGCTCTCAGCTGTAGGCCTGCGCCAAATTGGTCACTGCCAGTCCAGGGGATTATTTAGGTCGGGCGCTGGGTAGGGAGAATCATGGAGCAACAACCGTCGGCCCTCCGCTTTCTCCTCCGCCTGTGTCTGGACCCAACTCCTCCCGCCAGTGACCGTGTCCAGCCTCCTTGCCAGCCGAGTACTCTATTTGTGTTTGGGTGAAGCAACCTTCCTTTGTTTTCTAAGTTAGTCTACTTGCCTACTGAGGCGTGACTTGTGTTCGGGACTGTTTACATTGAGCTAGGGCTCATCTATGGGGGAGCTGTAACCCTCTGTTTGCCGGCTGCCAATAAACCGTCAACCCCAGCCGCTCGTCCTGTGTCTGCTTGACCTCTGCCCACTGCTGACAGGTGCAGCCCTTCAGAGCTCTGGAGGAGCCAAAAATGGTGGTGTGTGGCCATCCTAGCTCGGGAGTGAATCCACCCCCATCTTAGCGTTTGCTGTATGGCCTGCACAACAGCAAACTTTTTCTCTTTTCCCTTTTTCTTTCCTTCTCTCTTTCCTCAGAAACTACTTCTGGAACTAATTAGAGGAACTGGCAATGCTAGATGAAATATGTGATTGCCCTCTTTTGAATTTCTGCAATTATCTAATCAGTTCTGGTGAAAATCAAGAAGCATACATTTAGGTTGCTGTCTACAAGTTACCTTATTCACTTTAAGCTTGTGATAACTGAAACAATATGCAGATTTAGTACCTATATTTTGAGAGAGCAGCTTGGTGTAGTGGTTTGAGCATTAGACTACAATTCTGGAGACCAGGGTTTGAATCCCTGCTTGACTATGGAAACCCACTGGGTGACCTTGGGAACATCGCATTCTCTCAGCCTCAGAGGAAGGGAAAGTCAAATCCCCCTCTGAACAAATCTTGCCAAGAAATCCTGCGATAGGCTTTCCTTAGGCTTGCCATGAGTCAGACACAACTTGCAGACACACAGCAGCAACAACATTTAAAGAATAATGCATTTTATTTGCCAACCTTACAACCTTATCTTTACTGAGCTCTTAAACACAATATTGTATTTCTTGTATATTGTATACGGTTTCCTCTTAACTATTAGTCATCTGTCTTCCTTACTTATCCAGCTCCTCTAAATTGCACTCAGTGGGAGTATAGCTATACAGTTATACTGCTTTGATTCCACTTTAACTGTCAGGCTGCATCCTGGGATATGTAGTTTGGAGAGACATTAGAGCTCTCTGGCAGAGAATTCTAAATATTTCATGAAACTCCAAAATCCTAGGATTCCAAAGAATGGAAGCATGGCAGTTAAAGTGGTATCAAAGTGCTACAACTGTGTGAAAGGCCTCTGGGTCTTCTGATGATTTCCATTGCTCACTAGTGAAAACTGAAGCCTAAGCCAAGAACTCCATGTTTCAGTCTATGTACTTGAGTAAGCCAAAGTCTTTAACACTCAGCCCTCCATCTACATTCAGCTTGGCTGAAAAATGAAAGATAGCATTCAATATTGTTTTGGCTAATGACGTTTTTTACAGAAGAAAAATCATGCAGGGGCTCCTACAGTTCTTAATTTCCTATCTATTTCAATGAGCAGTTCTCAAAAATCCAGGGAACACCATAATAGTGACAATTCTGATTCTCCAAAATTTAAATGAGATGGAGGACATGTGGAACAGACAAGATTCTAGACCGGCTGGACAGACAAGGAAGAACTGGACAATCCTTACAGAATAATAGGATGGCTTCAGTCTTGTGTGATCTACACTTTTATGCCTAACTAAAAACTTAAAATTTAATGTTATAAAACAGGGGGTCATATTTATTTAGGATCTTTTGACAGCTAAGAAATAATTAATCTTTGTTAAGCAAATCTAACCATATATTCTTCCAAATGAGCAAAAGCAGTAGTTTGCCTAATCCAACCAAGATCTATTTCAGAGGAGGGGAATTTCTGGCCCATAGGGCTAATCTGGCCTATAAGTATACCAATTGTGAGTGGGCATGGTTTTCTCTGCCCCTGCTCTCCATGTGTAAGGTGAGGAAAAAGAAAAACTGATTCCCTAACTGCAATGCTAAGCTGAAAGCTGTGCGTGATGCTGAGCCAAGGGAGCTTGTGAAATTAGAAGCATGGTTATATCCTTTAACATCAGCTGTCCCATTTCAGGTTTGAGGGCTGTGGGTCATGTCTGGCATCTCAACAGCCTCCCCTTCTTCTACTTGGTCAATCCTTTCTTTTGCAAGTATCCCTAAAGATTTCCCCCAGCACCCATACTCATGTACTCCAACCCAATGAAACAGAGAAGGTAATTTTCAGGAAGGAGATCCTCTCTTTAGCTGTAGTCTTAGTATGGAGCTATCTTCCCTGAGCAATTTGCTTGTCACTCATCCTAGTAGAGTTCTGACCACCTGGTGGAAACCCTTATGTTGAACCCTGAAACAATTCTTGAAATCTGATCCTTTCTGGCTTGCAATTGGTGTACCTTACTGTGATACTGTGAACTTTGCTCTGTGCTCACAATTTATGTCGTTTTTCATTTTGTGATCCTGTCATCTAATTTGCATTAGATTTGTTCTAGGTTTTTTTATGTGCTGAGGGAATTTTATGTTATTGGGGAGAATGCAGATAAATAAACAAACAGACCAGAGTATAGCTATGAGGTGGGAGCAAAATGAGATCATGGCTATGCCCTGAAATAAGATTTTTCCCCCTCCACACACACAAACATTTCTATCAGTCTCCAACTTCCAAGAATTGCATTAACTTGAAACTTCATTCAAAATAGATACCAAAGGAATTAAAAGAAAAACCAGGAAATATAAGATGTGAAAAATTTTCAGTGTCTAATTCTCTACAATGCTAGAAATTTGGAGACTGAATGGAAATTTCTTTAGAAGCTGTGGAATTCTTATTTGGAGGGGCAATGCCCTCATCTCACTTGTCTTGTAGCTATACCTCTGGGGACTATCAAGCACTAAATCAGAGGCAGAGGCACATGTATCCCCCCAAGATGCTGTTAGACTCCAGGTCCCATTGACCTAAGCCAGCCTAAAGAATGGGGAAGGATCTTGGAAGTGTATTTCATCAACATCTGGAGGGCCACATGTTCTCCAGTCCTACACTAGATGGTCCACAGAAAATTGGCTAGTGTGCTGCTAGTGAGACTATGCCAACGCCTGCTATACCACTATCAATCCCTCACATGTTTTGTTCCAAAGTTTGCTCTTCACTCATTGTATTAAGAACTTCTCTACCCCCATCCCACCTACATGCTGAAAACTGTTCAAGCTTCTTTTCTAAACAGCAGCATTGTCAGAAGTATACTATGGTTTTCTGGTTTCTATAGTAACACTATAAGACAATTGTAAATCTTTCGTTTTCAACCAATATATTCTATTTTAGGTCATAAAGCAGATGAGCACATAATAACACATTATTCCCCCTGCCCCTTTTGTGCATGTGTGTGTTTAGTTTTGTAAGATTTGAAGCACTGGGAAAATTCTTGTTTCTAGAGGTAGGTAACTGCCTGACAACTTAAAATAATGAATGTTCAACTTTCCAAACAGTTGTACTTTTGACTGCATAAGCCCTCAATTTGTCTCAAAAGAGTTTTTTTTTAAAAAAAAGTTAATGTAATGCCTCTAAAAAGGCATGTTTTTTCCCACAGTTTTAGTCTCACATTACAAGTGTTAATTAAATTACTCTCCAACCAACTCCACTGAAGTCTACTTAAGGATCCCCATCGACTGAATGGATTATTCCCTAAGGCAAATGGTACACTGTGAAATGCCACAGCAGTTATGAAGTAAAGGGTCCCCTTTCTCAAACCTTTAAGAATCTAAGGCTGAAATTCCACACACACTTGCCAGTGAGCAACTCCCATCGCAGATCTATCCAGGATATCACTGGTGAGTGATGATGGGACTTACAGTCTCATAACATCTAGAGGCTCATATGCTTTTCATTCCTGTACCAACATAACTTGGCCAAAGGGTGTAACAATCTTGGCCATAATCCTGTATGCCCTTAAATTTGCATTCACTTAAGTAAGTAGCAGAGATGCCACTGAGCAGGACAAATGAACTGTTAACAGGGAGGCAACTAAGGCCACTTTCACACTGGATTGTTATAGTACTATTATTCCACTTTCAACATCCTATGGAATCCTGGGATTTGCAGTTTAGGGAGGGGCCAACCCCAGGATTCCATAGGATGTTGAATGTGGAATAACAGTTCTATAACAATCTAGTGCGGAAATGGCCTAAGATTGAGAGTTCTTGCCAATAACTTGAAACTGTTTTTTGTGCAAACCCCACAATTTCCTCCCCCTGCACCTCTCTGGAAGCTCCTGTGGCTTTTTCTTTTCAAACAAAACAAAACAAAACAAAACAAAACAGTGGCTGTTTGGAAATAATGCCCAAGGAAACAATGTCCAAGAGTCTCAATCAGGGGAGACAGCTATGACAACCATCTAAAGTGCTAAGGGGTGGTGAATGAAGAAATGTCTAGCAAGGCTGCAAGATGCCAGGAGAGGGTGGAATGCTTCCTTATTCATTGCTCTGCCCCCCTGAGCACCTCAAAAATATCTCTGTTGGTGGAGCTACTGGATGTCTAAAGAAGGTTTTTTGGGGTTCTTTCAGTCATTGCAATGGTGCAATGACTATAAGTGTGAATTCAAAATTTTATGATGACATAAGTCTGGCTTGTGGTTGTTTGCCTTCAAATTATTTCCAACTTATGGTGATTCAAAGGCAAACCTATCACAGGGTTTTTGGGGGGCCAAGAGTGTGTGTGATGTGTCCAAGATCCCTCAGTGGGTTTCCATGGCTGAGAGGGGAATCAAACCCTTGTCTCCAGGGTTGTAGTCCAATGCTCAAATTCCTACAAAGTGCTGGATCTCTACAACATCATAAATACACAACAAGATGCCACCCAATGTTTTTCGCACTACAGAGCTGGCATCTTGTTATATATACGCTGGAGCTGTAGGAAAGTTCCATGGATATCATGGACTACTAAAAAGACAAATAAATGGATCCTAGAGCAAATCAAGCCTGAACTCTCCCTGGAAGCCAAGATGAGTAAAGTAAGGCTGTCATACTTTTGTACATATCATGAGAAGACATGACTCACTAGAAAAAACAATAACACTTGGTAAGGTAGAAGGCAGTAAGCAAAGAGGAAGACCACATTACAGATGGACAGATTCAATCAAGGAATCCATGGCCCTGAATCTGCAAGGACTGAGTAGGACTGTTGATGACAGGGTGTGATAATGGGGCTTTCCATTATCTAGGCTTATCAAAGGGAGATACTTCCCTCTTCAGGTAAACCAAGGGTTAATGAGATGTTAGGATTACATCAAGGGTCACAGGGTGAGAGTTGACCAACCAAAAAGAAAGGGTCAGCATCACAGGTCACAAGGTGAGAATTGACCAACCAAAAAGGAAAAGGCGGGCATCTTGGAGAGGCTTCCAGATCCTTCCAAGGAGGAAAATAAAACTTCTGAGAGGCCATGTGGCCGGAGAGACACACACACACAGAGATGAGATCTATGCCAGTCGTAGGCAGGCAGGCAGGCAGGCAGGCAGGCATGCCTGGCCTCCTGGCTTCTTTCTTCTAAGAACATCTGTGAGTACGAGAATAAAGTAGTTAGCCGCGTTAGGGCTGTTTATTATTTTGGGGAATTGGCTGATCTAAAGAATGCATCTGTGCTGTTATATCTGTTTTGTAACTTCTTGTAACTAAGTGTACCTGGGAGAGGGGGTCTCCCAAGTGTGATATTGTTTATTTGCATGCCTTGATTAAAACACTTTTATAAACCTCTGTTTCTCTCCATTTCCACGCCAGGGTTGGCACACGCTACATAGGACCTCTCACTCAGGGCAAGGGGGAGGTGGAAGTTCCTTACGCTTAGGGATTAGGCAGAGTCCCTCCTGTTCTGTCTAAGTAATTCATAATTCAGGGGGGTGGTGGCAGCATACTTGAGAGAGTTGGGGAGATTGCCAGTCGTTCCATGCGTGGAAGTCAGCTTTGGAAGGCTGGCAAGAACCCTAGTAAAAACACTGGGAGGGAATTTCCAGTCTTGCAAGGCTAGAAGTCTCTTAGGAGACTGGAAATAAACCTACAGTGTCACACAGGGTATCTTGGAAGTCTCTCCTTTATAAGGTTGCTATAAATTGAAATTGACTTAACATCATTTAACAATGACAACAATCTGGGAGCAGCAGAGAAACTTATTAGGTTCCTAGAAAATTAGAGTTCTGTTCTTCTTGTGTATAGGCAGTGAACATGAGTATTTCTCTAAACATGTACATGATAAACAACTGGACACAGGTATATGTGTTTAACATAAAAGGCAAGCAACTGTAAGGACTGGAAAGTGTATGTACATGTGTATGTATGTATGTATGTATGTATGTATGTATATTCATTCTGATATGGGACCCAAGATGGCTATTTCAAGGCAGACTTCCATTTAAGTAGAATAGACTCCTTGCTCAATGGTTTTTCTGGCCAATGCATGAGTAGAACTGAGAGGCTAAAGGGATCTCTAACAACCATTAAACAACTGTGATAATGTTATATTCCACTTTAACTGCCATGGCAACATCCTGGGATTTGCAGTTTAGGAAAGGGTATTTAGATTCTTATCCAGATAGTTCTTGTGTAACACCAAACTACAGCACAGCAGTTCACATGCACAAATGCTTCATAATGTGAATCTCAAAGAGCTGCCTGCAGGAAAAGGTCTTCAATTCCCAGTGGAAAGAGAGCAGAAAGGGGCCAACTGGACCTCCCATGGAAGGGAGTTCCACACCCTGGGAACATCTATGGAGAAGGCTCTTTCCTATATTCTCATGAAACAGGTCTATAAATGTGGCTAGAACAAGATAAAGATCTCCCCTGAAGATCTTAACACCTGAACGTGTTCATATAAAGTAGATTCACTGGAGCAATTGAATTTACCTATTTGTTGATTCACCATTCAACAATTGATTTAGTGGGATGAGCCAACAGGATTTCAGCCTTAGTCCGTACAATGCAGCTCCACTGTATTTCACAGAGCAGAATATATTTTTCTTCAGTTCTTTCTGTTTGAAATTTAGATTACGTAAGTTTAGCTTGGGTATTGACATTAGGAAGTTAGGACAAGTACCTTCTTTTTAGAGCAATAACCTCAAAAGGAATCCTCTATAGGACAAAATTAATCCCTTCCCCCCAAATCTCCATTGAAATTTATGGGAGTTACACAAGAGTTCATCAATACTCCTGCTAAACTCTTATTTATTTCAGTGAGGCTTAGACAGGAAATTATCCCAGTAGGTTGTGGCTGTAGTTTATTAAAAGCACCTGTTCTGCACAGATTGGTTTGAACACAGCAGGATAGTTGCAGATTGTGCTGGGGGAAAAGATGAATACAAATTCACCGCTCAACACATTTATTCAGTGCAATAAACCAATTTCTTTGCATTCACTCAAAGACCTGGCAACTTAAGCTGATTATGGGAGCTCACATTGATTGGCCCTGAGTTTGCAAGGAAGTACAAAATTGGCAATTTTATGAGGTACTACTTTCAGTCTCCAGAGTACCACCCAGAATGCATTTAAATATCTTGCAAGATAGAATAGCTTTTGAACCAAAAAACCTATATCTGCTTATTATTTAGCTGATACATATATTCAGCAGATTACTTCTTTTGCTATGCATAATTCAATCAGCTACTGTAGAAAAGCTCTTTTGTTCTCCCTTCAGATAAACCAATATGACTATCAGTCACCACTCAATGCCAGGATTTCATACAAAATCTGCTGAATTGGATATTGTACCCTTCCTTCAGCCCATCATTGTGTGCTGCAAAGAAACATGGCAGTTCTTTGTTGCAAGGCAAAAGGCACTCTGTGGCACTGCTTTGGGGCACTTTTCAACTTTGACTGTAAAACATTTTCCTACCTATTTTACCACCACTATTTTTAGACAGTGAATTCTGGGAACCCCATTTGTATAGAGTTTGGATGGAGAGCCAGTATGGTTAGTGGTTTGAGCATGGGATGACAACCCCTGAGACCAGAGTTCAATTCCCGACTTGACCATGGAAGCCCACTGGGTGACTTTGGGTGTGTCACACATCCTCAACCCCAGAAATCCCCACAATAGCTTCACCTTAAGGTCACCATAAGTCAGAAACAACTTGAAGACACACAACAAAATCTCTCTGAAAAAGAAATCTCAGCATCATCACAAAACTACACCATCCAGGAAAGTAGAGGAATGTACTTTCAGAGGAGGAGCTGTGAATGTCAATGCTTCTTCTTTCTTCCTCTTGCTTTCTGGTTTTGGATATGCTAGAGCATTCTGTCCTTGAAATACACTGACTTAACTGCAGGATTGTCCTGTTGGGCTGTAATCCTAAATCCAGCTGGCTCAGATTCAATCCCCACTGAATACGTCAAAAACAGTCAAAATCAAAACTATTCCCCCATTGCAACATGACTGAAGCATTTTCAGGACATGCAGATCTTTAATGCATGTACATTTGCACACAGAAAACCAACATTGTGTCTTGATTCTCATACGTACCAGTACAATTGATTTAAGGTACCAAATATTCCAAAGAGAAACACTTTGCCTTATCCTGTTATGACCAATAATTCTGAGAAATTCTTATTAAAAATAGCAAACTGAAATGAAATTACCACTCATCTGTAATTCTCACCCAGTGGTAATTCCAAGAGAATTTGATTCCATATCCCCCCCACCACATAAGCTAAGGGCAAAGTCTCCACTCATTGTTTGGTATAAGACTGACAAATATACATCCAAAATCATCCAGTGGATTCAGGGTTGTGGAATCAGGATTTGAACTATGATCTCCGTGCTCCTAGTATGACACAACACCTAGTAAACCATTCAGGTCCCCTGTATGTATATGCCTGGATAGTATATTCTCTTCACTGATGACCTGGCTAGACTGTGGCCCTTTCCACACGGGGGACGGGGAAATGGGGCAGTTGCTCCGTCCCCGCGAGGAGCGCGCGTTTGCCGCTCCATACACTGGCAAATTTCCGCGGCGTTCGGCGGCGCCCAAAATGGCGGCCAGCGACTTCCGCCGGCGCTCCGCCAATCAGGGCAGCGCGCCAGCCGGAAGCCCACTCCCGGGCAGCTCTGCAGGGACGCGCTAGCGCGTCCCTGCAGTTTCAAATGGGGCGCTGCAACGGGTTAGCGCGCTCGCGTTTTTTAAAAACCACATCAAATGTGGTTTTTAAAAAACGCGCCGCGCCACCCCTTGCGGCTTCGCTAGGGCAGTTTGAGGTGTGGAACCTCCACTTTTCAAACCGCCCTAGCGCACCCACGGTGTGGACGACCTCCGGATGAGGTCGCCCTAAGCCGTTTTTTTACCCCGTGTGGAAAGGACCTAACTTTAAAAAGTTTATAGTAGGAATTCCAAGTCATTACAATTCTGTTATTACATTATAGTGATCTGTGGAGAGAATTCTTATTCATAAATGTGTCTGAGCACAATAAAATAATACAGAGGAACACTGTTACATGCTTTTGAACAAATTATTATTAAGTAATATTTCTCTACCAACTGTCACAAATTTCACATTAAAAGAGAACAATACAATGCAAAATTCAGCACAAACAATTATACTTTTAGTATCCACTCGTACATAAGTCATCTCATTCCTTCTAATCTCCTTTTGTCAACAATTATTCATTTTGTTTAACACAGCATAGCATCATGCGTGTTTTTGATTTCATCTGGAATCTTCAAAAGAATATTATCTGAACCAGTCTTTAAGGTTTGACAGTACTCAAAGAGTTGGTGGAGCTTTCCCACCTGACAGAATACATGTTTCAGTCTAAAACTGCTGGAGATTAGCTGAATAAAATAACTAAAATTAAAAGATGCCTGCAGCTAGAATTGTTTTTTTTCTCTCAATATGATTTCAAGAAACCCTCTTCTTCAGCTTTTCCCTATTATCAAGTGTTAGAATTCTTATTATTCAGATACTGGAGAGTTTTCACATAGTACAGGTGACTCAAAATGTATATGTCACACAGATGTTTCTATACTCCTTGAAGGTCCTTTCAGTAGAGGGTCTCACTATTTTTTTTTTCAGTCCCAGATAGCAGTCTAGATAGAACTATCTCAGGTCAGACTACATGTTGCATTAAATATGTTGTATGCAGCTGAACTTCTTTGTTTTTACTTTATAAAGCAAGCAGGCAGGCTGCAATTCATATCTGAACAATAAGAGGATCTAAATATTGAGTTCTTACGTCTAAATACAAAGAATGTTCTAGTAAGAAATGGCATCTTTCATCTTTCTGCATCCATTTAAGTACTGCCTATCTCTTTTGGATAGACCTTCATAATGATCTATGACTGCCATTAGATGCAAAGCACTGAGTTTACACTTGGGCCCTTTTCGCATGCCAATCCTGTTGCAAAATGGCTTTGGGAGTGCCGCATGATTGCAAGGACTGTTCCACATGACGTCCTTGTAATAGCACAACGATCCCAAGGCCATTAGGTGGCGATCATGCATTATGTCATTTTCAGCTCATTGCTGAAAATGATGCACGATTGCACGTCCCTCCCATGCCCCACCCACACTTACCGTGTGTGCGGAGGCTCCAGAAGCATGGTCATCATGTTTCCTCTCCCAGTGCAGCCTGGGAAAGTACCTGGCTGCACTGTGGAAGGAAGGGATGGAGTGCTCACGCTTCCTTTCGGCCAGCACAGAGATGGTGCAGAGGGGAAGCAGAAGGGATGCAAGTGCCTCTTGCAAGAGACTTCTTGTGTGCTCCCCTTGTGACGACACTGGAACACAGTAAGGTGCAAAAAGAGCCTTAGTTGAAAAGCTCTTAAGATCCTATGGGCAACTAAAAGCCATATAAGGGGACAACTTTCCAGGATAAATAGTAACATTCTTGTACAATGCAACAGGGTAGCAGTTAAATACTAGTGCAGCATTTTCCTGGAAATCAATATCTACTAAACATCTTGCATCTTCCAGTTCTGCATCATTATAACCTTTAGCAACTGAACAGTTCACTGAAAAACCCAAAATAGATTCAAGGTGACAAATTTTAATAATCCATGATTGTGGGCCCAGTCCTCACATGCTGTTAAAACTATAGGGGAAACCAGATGCAAAATTATCTTTTTTACCAATACTGAATGGCTGCTTTCTGGCCTAAGGTTTTGAGCAGGATGCAGACTCTATATGTACAATGGACTTGGGGCAAGAATTAGAGACAACCAGAGCTCTTGTTAGAAATTTATGTTGTACTGAGCCCAACACTTCCATATCTGAGTGGACCCACACTATAGCTCTATATACCGACTGGGACAATAACATGGTCCTGTAGAGGTCAAGGACAGGCATCACTAAGCTGCCACCAGAACCTGCCATATACAGAAAAATAGTGTTCGCTGTTATGGTAAGTAAGGATACAGTGGCTTTCAACTGTGTAGACCACAATCCAAAGTCCTTAAATGTTACTCCTAGATATTTACAAGTGCTAACTCACTCCAGTTGCTGATTATCAAGCCACCATTGATATAACTGCCTTCTCTTTCCAAATACCATGACTTTGGTTCTGGAATATTTGACATCTATAAAACTATAAAAACTATAAAAAATTCTTTCTCACAATATACAGCTAAAGCTCTCAGAAGCCTATACAAGCCCACCTGTATATAAGAAAGAATGATGGCATCACTGACACATAGGAAGATGGAAATATTATTATTTCTCAAGAGAGAGGGGAAAAAACTCCTTAAAGAAACTATATCATTAATGTATAAATTAAATAAAAGATTGGGTTATCAGGCACCCTTAACAAGAAGAATGGCTACTGAGAGACTATCCACAACTATTATTCTAACATGTAAACTGAAATTATTATACAGCCCCTGAATTCTCTTTAGTAAACTGCAGTCAATATTCAAAAGGACCAACTTTTGTCACAAATATGGCGTAATATAGCCACCCTGAAGTCGACAAACTGTAGAAAACAGCACCTCCAAACTCACTTGCTCTAGGGTGGAAGATTTCTTTATATACATTTTAGGCTTTCTCTCTCTAGGAGTGGGGAAGAAAAGTCTTCATACTGAGGTAAGTTAATGATTCACATTAATATCTTTGATTATAATATTGGAACTGGTTTCTTAGTAAAAAATGATCTATTTGGGGATTGCCTTTCCGACAATGGAAATCCTACATACAGCTGCTGATTTATGCTGCCTGCCTATTTACCAGCTTGGATGGCTTTAAAAGAGAATTGGACAAATTCATGGAGCATAAGGCTTTCAATGTCTACTAGTCATGATAGCTATCAGGTATCAGTATTGGAGGCTCACTTGGAACAACTCGTACGTGCAAAGGGGAAAAAGGTGCTAAGATGGCTGAGAGACTCTACAAGCAGCACATACATAGTTGATCCCAAGTAAGCCTCTGTAAGTCCTTCATATTTCCTGCACTACAGTACATGGGTTTTGCTTTTCAACCAATTCTATTTTCTGACAGTGCTCCACTCCATAACTTGTCAGATAAGTGGGGGAAGCCAGCCTTTAAATCCAGGGTGGACTGTTCTCTGGACCTGGGGAGCTTATTGATTCACATTGTTGTAAGAAACATTCTATTATCTTTGTTTCTGCTGCCACTACTCTTCATGTTTACTAGACAGGGATGTGATTCTTCACTAATTTTTTCTTCAAAGAAGCAACGAGAAATTTTTAGCAATGTTCCTCTCATTGCAAAGAAAATCTTGGAAAACTGCAGTTTTTTAAAAAATATTTGCAGTTCAAGACTTATTCTGTACAAAAAAAAATGCACATGGTTGTCTTGTGCAGAAAACAGCATTTTGTGTCCAGAAATCATCTGCATATTCTGTACAGAATAGAATGCACAGAAGACATTATTTTTCTTCAAATTCTTTTCTGTACTGAAATATTCTTTTATGTTAGGAAAAATGCTGCTTTCTGAAGTCAAGTGTGAATTTTGCATAGAATAAGACAAGTCATGATGATTCTTATCAGGGTTTCTTGACATTTGAGAAGCACCTTTTTTAACCATTTTTCAAATATTTTCTATATTCTTATTCCTAGAATTACTAGGACTTTGGTGGTGGGTACCTGGGTAGTGGGCAGTAGTCATATAAATGGCTGCAAGTGCATTACATGCTTATTGTATATAGTAGGTGTTGCTTACGATTGATTTAAAGAAAGCATCCCAATGATAGCAAGATCTGAGCCTTGGATTTGGGTCTAATAAGTTCTGTAAATGCCACACACAACTGACATTTAAGTCCATTTGTCTGTGTACCTGTTTGTTGTAGTACCTTAATCTCTGTAATTTGTTCTTAAGAAGAATTTCCTTTCCATCTTCTGGTCCTTATTACCTCATGCCCTATAGCAGTGCCAGTACAACAACAGTCTAATCTCTCTCTATGTTCTTTATGACTGCAAAAGTTATTAAGGATGGTAGCTGGCAATTTGAAATTAGTAAATATTATGACAACTCAATTGCCCTCTGCTCATTTTATACCCCTGAACTGCCAAAGGAAGACCTGCCATGGTAGACGATGTTATCACTTACACTCTGTGTGCTGCCAAGACAGCCTCATACGTGGGAGTATGTTACTGTGAAGTTTGAAAAGAGCAACATAAGGCAATGGGAAAGAAGAAGCTATCCAAAGCATCTCAAAAAGATGACTGTGTTGACAAAACCAAAGGTTGAACACCCGAGTGGCTACAGCAGATGCCAAAATACGGCAGCACATTCATGAGATTATGATTCCACTATTGATGAGGAAGAACACACTGCTAACAAATTCATATACATGTCTGATGCAGTATTACCAAGTTTATAAAACAGTATTTTGAATATAGATCACCCTTGCATTACCAAACTACATGTAACCCATCAGCAATCATCAACCTGTTTTGTTTTCCTGAGATCACAGGAATATTGCGGCAGCAGGGGGAGAGGATCATTAAGTACCTGACAGGTCACAATATATGGAAGATGGATTGCATTCAAACTCTGATTAGCCAAGACCCTATACTGCAAGGAGCAGAGGGTAATGCTTTATCCATGCAGTTAAAGCCAGCCAGTGGATTTCCATGGCTGCAAGCCAACTCAGAAAAGCAGCTGCACATTCCCTCAGCTTGGTAGGGACTGGAGAGAGAGTGCACAAAATCTGGGAACCATCTGAATCCTCTTTTGCAGTTGTGAACAAACAGCAATTGTCTCCTCCTGGATCTCTTACAAATACATTGGAGATCTGTGAACGAGGTGGCTGCTTTATCATCTGGGCAAGCCACATTCTCTTATGACCAATAAATGACTGAGGGAACCATCTCTACCCTTTGTAGCAGGCCTGAGGGGCAGAAGGGGTGTTACACAAGAAGCCACTGGACAGCTCCTTGCACAAGAACTACAAAATGACAAAACTGCGTGTATACTCTGTATATATCATCAGCAGGGCCCCATCCACACTACAAAATTGTAGAACAGAGGCAAAATTATTTCCGGCTCCCTCAAACCCTATAAAAGGATTCCTTTGTTATTATTGGCTTTGGGCACAGATAAAGCTAAGCAGATGTTGTTTGATGTAATCAAAACAAATTTGCAGTTTTAAAAGACCATAAACATACACTGCATTTTTATATTATTTGATTGTAGGATTCTTGAGAAAACATGCTTTTCAAGTGAGATTATCTCAAGTAATTCTACTTAAAGGATATCTTAATTAACTCTGTACATTCCTTTGGGCACCAGCTTCTATTAACCAGAGTAGGTTATACTTTCATCCAAGAATCTGAACATGTTTTACAAATACCAATTACACTTCAACACCTCTAGCAGAATGTGACAGCTCAATTGTTTACCATTTTCCCAGTGAATTCCTAAGGCTCCTGTCTTTCTAATGAGTAAAAAGTGAATTGAAGTCATGTTTTCTTGAAGCAGACTTTCACATCCCACTTTTCTGCCAAATTGTTTACTTTTCAGCTTTGATTTGGAGCTCTAGATGCCATGTGCTTTTAAAAATGGCTCTGAAACATGCCCAGTTTCAATCTGGGAGTCAAAATGGAAACTGAAATCTTGTAGATGCACTACTCTACCGGTTGTACTTTTTGCAAGGTTCTGCGGTGGCACTATGGGATGGCAGACAAAATCTGCTGGTTTTAAGCAGGTTACTTCTCCTGTGCCTGTCTTTCTTTATGGTCATTGTACCTGCAACAATTTTCTCCTTGCAACTACTTGCGTAACCATTGTAGGTAACACCAGTCTTGGATGGAAATGGAAGCAATAAAGGAATCGAATGGAAACAATTTTTGAATTTTTTTTTTAAAAAAATGGGTGAAAATTTGTCTTCCTTCTTGAGTTTCAGGATGTGTTGATAGGGAAAATGCTAGAAAAGAAAGTACCTTCACAGTTCAGGTTGTGTTCTGTGGGAAGAGTACATGTGGGCACTTTTATGAGAGGAAAAAAAAAACACAAGTGTTTTCTGAATTTTCTCCATTTCTGTGAAGAAAACAAGTTCTTTGCACTGGAAACAACATTTTTGCTAGACATTTTCTACCTAGAAAATATATTTTCTGTACAGAAAACAATATTTCCGTATGGAAAACAAGTTTCAGGGACAGAAAAAAAAAGTCTCCTGCAGAGCAAACAGCACTTTATATGCAGATAAGTGGGTTGTCATGTGCCTTCAAGTAATTTCTGACTTATAGAGACCCTAAGGCAAACCTACCGTGGAGTTTTCTTGGCCAGATTTGTTCAGAGGAAATTTGCTTCTGCCTTCCTCTGAAGCTGAGAGGGTATGACTTGTCCAAGGTTACCCAGTGGGTTTCCACAGCTAAGCAGGGAGTCAATTCCTATTCTGCAGTGTTGTAGTCCAAGGCTCAACCTTCCAGACCATTCTGGCTGGCATGCAGTTAAAAGTAGTTTTCTGCATTAAAAAACCATGTGCATTTTTTCCCATACAGAATCGGTCCCAAGTCATGAATAGTTTTTGAAAACATTTTTCAAATAATTTTCCCATAGTGAGCAGTTGAGTGGCTTAGGGAACTAGGTATGTTTAACTTGATGGAAAGAAGGTTAAGAGGTGACATAATAGCCAAGTTTAAATATTTGAAGAGATGTCATGTTGAAGATGGAGCAAGCTTGTTTTCTGCTGCTTCAGAGACTAGAGCATGGAGCGGTGGATTCAAAAGAGATTTCACCTAATAAACATCAGGAAGAACTTCCTGACGGTAAGAACCATATAACAGTGGAATATGCTGTCTCAAAGTGTGATGGTGTTTCCTTCACTGGATATTTTTAAATGGAGACTGGATGGCCATTTGTTGGGGCTGCTTTGAGTGTGTGTTCCTACATGGCAGGGGGTTGACTCAATGGCCATTGTGATCTCTTCCAACTCTATGATTCTTTGATTTTGTGATTTTGTGATCTCTTCCAGAGAACTGGTACTCCTAAGAAACTGGCACTTCTTAGGAACCTATGCAAGAACAAAAGACAAGGTGATATAAAATCAGTCTACGTTTGTGAATTAACTGTGCTCAGAAACCAACATTTTGCATGATTTCTTGAATTTTTCTAGAAGTAGCCTTGCAGTTTGTAGTTTTCTCTCCTTTTTCTGTAAGTATTTGTTGTGTTCTTCTTCCGTCTTTGTAATGAGAAAATTGAATACTTACAATCCATCCATCTGTCACTTTATTTACATTCCATCTTTCTCCCAGGTTGGGACTCAAGGTGGCTTACAAAAAGGCAGAAAATATAATAGAATACATATAGTTAAAAACATACAAAATTAAAACAGTATTGAAGAACAACAGAATTAAAAGCAATTGAAATCTTACTTTAAAACAGAGAATAAAACAGTACAGCACCATAAAAGCCTTTTTCTTGTTAAAATCAGTTTCCAAAGGCTTGCTGGAAAAGCAAAGTTTAACCTGTCACCAAAAGAAAAACAAGTTCTCTTGGGAGGAAGGTTCAAAGTGTGGGAGCAGCCAAAGAGAAGGCCTTCTTCCACATTCCCACCAACCATGCCTGTGAAAGCAGTGGGATACAGAGAAATCCCTCCCCTGCAGATCTTAGGTATCTTATTATCTTATATGTATTCATGATATGTAGCTGTCACTTCGCTTTATTTATATTGTGTGTTTTGTATTATGTCTGGCTTATCTATTTTATAATTGCATTGTGTGGCTTTATATTCACATTAATCTCTCCTTCCACCGTGTGTGTGTGTGTGTGTGTGTGTGTGTCTATTTTAAATTGTATACTTTTGGCAGTGCTGGTGTTGTTTTTTTAAATGTTGTTTTACCTATACAGGGTTATATAAATTGCTGGAGATATATATATATATTTATAGAGAGAGAGAGAGAGAGAGAGAGATGATGACAACAACAACAACAACAACAACAACAAAGCTCAGGTAGGCTCATGTGGGAAGATACATTTAAATGAATTGGTATACGCAGTTTAAGCCTACATATTCAAAATGCACCAGATCTTGTCTGATCTCATAAGACCATCAATGAATGCCAGTTGATATAGGCTATATTTCAGAGGAAGAAACCAGCAAAACCATCTCTGAATATTCTCTTTCTAAGAAAATTCTATGAAATTCATGGGATTGCCATATGTTGACAGGCATCTTAAGGGCACATATGCATATATACACACATGCAATCATTATTGTTGTGCTTTAGCTGGAGATATCAACCCTGCCTTCAGGACATTTGGTACCTCAGAGTTCAAGTCTTCAGATTTGTTCCTCTGAATACATCTGATCAGTTCCTTTATCCCCTAAAAGAGAGGGACTGAGATTTGTGCATGCCACAATCATATTGTATTTATATACTGTGCAAATCCCTGTAGAACAGATATCCATATTTAATCAGACAGAATTTTACAGGATTATTCCTATTGAAACAATTGTGTTGCTTCTATCTTGTCTTAGTAATTGTCTGTAGAACCTGGACTAATTTTTGACAGCCACAGAATGTGAAAAACTCATGTTGTGACACCCAGTGATGCCAATAGATCATCTTCACCATAAGGTTTCTAATTAGCAGAACCAAATTTAAACAGATGTGACATTTATATTGTTTGGTTTGCAGTTGAACACCATAGGTGATTCAGCTTGTGGAGCCATGACTATATCTATAACTCAGTGGGCTTCTCATGAAATAATGTGCCTGAAATGCAGGAGGTCCTCAGCCATTCCTTCTCTCCCCTGGAAAGAGAGGTGGAAGTGTGGTGACAAATACATCTATTATTAAATGCAGCATAACATTTCCCAATTCATTAGTCGATACATTTTAACAACATGCTTGTAACAGTAAATGGGTAAATATGAAGCTCATTATTTATTGTGTTCAGAATGTTCAAGTCAGTAATCAAGATCACATGGTTGTCTTTCGAGTTTTCTGTCACTTTTTACTTTCCTTTATCACTGCAGTATCCAACAACCTTCTCTCAAATCTTTTTTTCTCCCCCCACCACCATAGTCTTCTGTAGTGACAGGATGAAATTGGTTTTCACAACTGCTTCTGGTTGGTATTCCTTGATGAGCTCCGCTAAGCAGTCCATGGTATCCAAAGGTTTCTAAGTTTTGGCCGCTGCCACCAATATCTCTGGACAATATTCTGTGCAATAATTGTTCACAGTAGGAGCACAACATTTACAATACAATTTATTTGAAAATAGCAGTACCTAAAGAAAGAAGAGCTCCAGAATCTGGGGAGCCCTTAACCCTTCTGAGTTGCCTCCTTAACATGAAAGAGGCTAGAGCATTTAAAAAAAAGCGAGAATGAAAGTGGACTTCTTTTCTGGCCTTCTTTGGTGACCTTGTGTAAAGTGAGACTGCCTGGTGCTGTTGCATGGTCGATCCTTTGCCAAGACCTCTGCCCCAAAATTCTGACCAAATCTCTCTCTGGACCTAACTCTAAATTAGTGTGGGCATAGTGCAATCCTGGGGTCTGATGTGGCTTCCCCAGGCCTGTTTCTATGGCCTTCAACCTCTCCAGACTCCCCAAATTTACCTTTTTTGGTCCCCCAAAGGGTGAATTGAATGATATGAAATTCCAGGAACCAGAATTCACCTTTTAAATTGACTGTAGTTCCTTCTGCACTATTTGATATATTAAAAAAATACATCTGGTACCTGCCTGCTCCAGCTTTTATCCTTTTTTCTCTTTGGGGGGATTTTTGGCAGACCCCAAAGAGCCCCAGGAGCTGAAAATTTGCAATTACCCACTTCTGTCCTACATGAACAAAGGAGTGAGAGAATCAAGTTTAACATTGACAACCTAATTTCAGAGCTAGGAGGCAGAAAGCAAGGACAACCAAATCACGCAGAAACTTAAGAGGAAATGTTTGCTCAACAATGTTCTCTATAGAACAGAAATCAAAAAATAGGGTGGGCATCGGGTTGGAAACCAGTATTCAAGTTTATTGTTCAAGCAAGAATGGGTGGCCAGCCTTCCTGCTGCTATATATTAATAATTCCAACCCACACAGATCTTAGCTTCTCCAAGCAGGATGTCGCTGATCAGGCAAAATGCAAATCCATAATATAGTGGTCTCCTATATTCCCTTTCCCGTGCCATGCCAGGTGGTTTGTTGATATGTGGAATGAAAGGAGTTTATAAACAAGGGACAAGACCAAGTGTCCAAAATATCAGACTCTAAGTACCAGACAAAACCAATTTTGTATTTTTAAACCTGGGAAATTTTGTCTGTAAATAAGGTGAGAAACTCATCATGGTTTACTCAATAAGTTCAAGCTCAAGAGAAAGGCAGATTTTGAACCTGATGCTAGTCATCCCCAGGGCTGAGGTAAACTGGGTTCACTACTGAGTGAGATCATTGTTCTTGGAGTGTTCCTGTTCCCTGTGATGGCACCCCTCCTGTGGACATCCTGCATTAGTCACCTTGTGCTCTTATGGCCACCAAACCTATAGACTCTGATGAAGAGACAGCTGTGTGACCCAGTGAGTGAGAGAAGCGTCCCTTTTCACTTCCAAGATCGTCAGCACGATAAAGGAGTTAGCTGAGTTAAAAAGAGAAGAATAGAAAATCAAGAGGGGAAGGAACTGCCCTGTTTCAACCTCTTGATGGTTTATAATATTGTTATGCAGCTCTGTGGGCTGCCCCACCAGCTGAGATAGGCAGGTTATTTTCCAGAGGAGACAGTGATACGCCTGAGGAAAACAGGCAGTATTTTATTTGTCAACCTCTTTTCACCCAAAGCAAGCATTTCTCTCTGTAGCTCTTCTGGCAGGCCAGTTTCTCCAGATAACTCCCCCTCCCATGCAGCACCAAGACTGCCTAACTTACATGATGTGAGTACAAGTTGTTAGGGAGCAACAACAGCTTTATTGCCTCTTAGGTTTCTTGTTGTTCACTCTGCGGATACAGGCTACGAGACTATATAGGCCTTTCATCTTATCCATCAGAGTTCTTACTGGGTTCTTATGAGATTAAAACACCATTCTGTTGGGTATTTGTTGTTCCAGTGAATGGTTCTCCCCCACCTCCACTCACAAACACACACAAATAAATTAGGTATCCTCAAACCTGAATCCCACATCCTCCAACTGTCCTGATTTGACAGGAATATCCCTGATTAATCCTCTACCACCCCACTTTTTCAGTTGCTTTCAAAATGCCCCATTTCTCTCTCCTTCTCTCTTTTTTCCCTTAGTCCCCAGCTAACTTCAAACTAATTTCAAGGTGCAAAAGACAGAGAGAGAGAAGGCCATTTCTGCACTAGACTGTTATAGCACTGTGATTCCACTTTCAACATCCTATGGAATCCTGGGGTTTGCAGTTTTGGGAGGGGCCACTTGGCCCCTCCCGAAACTGCAAACCCCAGGATTCCATAGGATGTTGAAAGTGGAATCATAGTGCTGTAACAGTCTGGTGCTGAAATGGCCAAAGAAAGAGTTCACAAATGATGATTATGAGGCCCAGTACTTCCTCATCTGTTGGTTTCTCCCAGACTCTGGAATTTTCTGCAAAGGGAATCTAGAGATTGACTTCTTCCTTGCTTTTTTTTCACCAGGATGCAAAGACATTTTTAATTCAGGTAGGCTATTGGCCTGTTGTTGAAGTGGGGGTTAACTGCTTTCAGGTTGTCTTGGTTTTTTTTATTGTTGTGTTTTCAATTGTTGTTTTAATTGATTTGTTTGCATGGTTTAATTGAGAATTTAATTGTGCTTTGAAAGAAACCAAAACTGACATTACTGAATATACAAACAACTCCCGGTCATCTTAAAGGCTCGGGATAATTAGATAAGACAAAGGGAGCCTACAGCAGAGTGCCACGGCATGAAATGCTCCTGTTCAAGCAGCCAGCCATGCTCCTTCTCCATGATACTCCATTCCTTTCCCTCTTCCATCTGAATTTTATTACTATTAACCAAGGGTCAGTCAGCATTCTATGATAAGTGAATAAACTCACTAGGCGTATCATCCAACTGTCCCAATTTGGTAGAGACAGTCCCGATTAATCTTTTGTTGTCTAGCTTTTTCAACTGCTTATAAAATGTTCCAGTTTATTTCATCTCTTCTCACTTTACCCCATTATCTTTGGCTTACTTGAATTGCTGCAAAATGAGTTGAAAATTCAAAAGTATTTTGCACTCAGTTAACTCAGCAGGAGGGAGAGGAGAGGAGGGAGAAGAATCTTACTTTTTCCAGTAGGTTCAGCAAAAGCAAACTGCTGTAGCCTGAATTCAAAGTGCAAAAGCAGTTTGGGCTACCAAAGCAATGTCTCTCATGTTTGAACTCTGGAAGTACAGGAAATATGACAGGGGCTTTGAGTCCATGTCTAGTTGCTTACGGGCTCCTTTCATTCATCTTAGAACACTTAAATGACTTTTTTTATTTCCATCCCTGCTAACGGATGGAAAAGGTAGTAGGCCATTTCCACACTATACCGTTATAGTGTTGTTATTCCACTTTCAGTATCTTGTGGAATTCTGGGGTTTGTAGGCCAAAGAGCTCTCTGGGTGAGAATTCTAAATGCCCCTCCCTAAGCTGCAAACCCCAGGATTCTGTAGGATGTTGAAAGTGGAATAAAAGCACTATAATAGAATAGTGTGGAAATGGCAGTACTGGCTTTGCTACTGATATTATTTTTTAAGAGGGGCCAGATAGGCAGGGAGATTCTGGGAACTGTGGCCCAGGTTGCCTTAATATTACAGCTCTGTGTTCTAGTCTACTTTTTATTAGATGTCAAATGTATATAGCAAGAATGAACAAAGTGCAGGCCACAAGCGATATGCAGCTCCCAGGGTGATTTTTGTGAACCCAGAGTTACCCATGGGAAGGGATGAATGAATGAATGAATGAATGGTCTCAAAAGCCCCAAAATGTTCTTTAGGGAGTAGGGGGCATATCCATCGTGGTTTGGCCTTCCAAGAGTAATTTAGAGCCCCCAAAAAGCCTCTCTTTTTTTTTTTTGACATGGAAGTAAACAGGAAGTAACTTCCATTCACATCCCACTGTTTAAAAACACTTCTCTTGGGGCTAAAGTGGTCCAGGAAGGCCTCAAAAGATGGTAAAAATGTTCCCCATGTCACCTAGAGGGCCCTTGGGAGCACAAAAATGATGTTTGTTTGTTTGTTGGAGTGTGTATAGGGTCTCTGAGGGAGTTCATACTACCCCCTTGCCTTCTACAGCTATCTGTAAATAATCTTCAGATGTCTGTTGTGAGAAACAGATGGTTAATTAAAGGGCATACAAGTCTTTCAATTCATACCAGTAAAACATAGCTATCATCTGTGTGTTTTTTTTTCCTGGGATTGCTAGAATGTTCACTTGGAGCAAGAAGAGAGACAATTGTTCAGTGTCCCCTATTTACTATGCTGAGCAATACCCTCTATTCCCCCCTTCTCTCTTTTCAAACACATACACATGCTCATCTCTTTCTTTATACAAGCTGGTTTTAAGATTCTTCCGTATGTTATTGGATTTTACTAAAAGTGCTTTTATCTTCCTCTTCAGAGCAGCTTACATGCAGTTAGTGAAAAAAGACATTGTCCCGCTGCCACCTCAGAAAGAAACTGTTTTTTGTTCTTCTTTGCCATTTGGATGCTCTGACCTGAGTGGTAGTAAACTGGAAACATAACCACCTGCAGCAGAATGAGAATGCACAAAGCACTGTCATTTTTATACAACCCAAAGCTATTTTTATAGAGTGGAACAAAAGTCTGAGTAGACAAGCTGAGTGGGGCTGGGAAATACTGGACCACTTGTTTGTCACAGCATTTGGTAGCTATTGATTTACAGAAATCAGTATCTTCATTATTACCACTATTCCCCATGGCAAAATATGTGCAATAAAATGTCCAGGCTAGGCATTCATGTGGTACAGCCATCCTGCGTGTATTGCCTCAAAATATATGAATGACATCACTTGGCTAAATAGGCCCTTGCCTTTTAAATGTACATGAGAAGCTTTACCCAACCAAGAGAAGGCCTGATTTGGATTAGTACACAGAGCAGGGGTTTAGAAAGTGGAGGATGGAGGCTATGTGGAGGATGGAGGCTATGTGGGGGGATTAGGGAGCAATTCTGACATGTTCCTGATGCTGTGTGTAGTCCCTAGAGCATTTTTAGCCCCTCACTCCCACCCCTGCAACTACAAAATGTTTTTTTTTAAAAAAAGTTTTGGCCACAAACAGCTTGCCACACCCCTTGTGGGCAACAGGGAGCAATTCTGCTGTGGTTTTGGTCACTCTGTGTAGTTTTAGGCTCAGGAGAGAGGGCTCCTTTAAAACAGAGGATGCAATTGGGAGGAGGAAGAAAACATGATGCAGTAGGTGTGGGGAGGGCAGAATTTGGGCCAAAAAGTTTTTTTTTTATTTAAAAAAATCAAGTGCTGCAAGCTGTAGTAGGTGTCCTGAGGCCCTCCTAGATCCCCAGTTTTTATCTGATATTCACACATCCCAAAGTGTTTTTGTAAACGTATTTTGCATAAAAATGTGCATTTTTTTAGTTTCAAAAGCATACTTTTTGTGCACTGCTCCCCAGTTTTCACATAAAAAACCTATTTCCAGAATACTTCCAGGGAGGGTTGTTTTGTGTATGTTACCGTTTTTGTGCAAAACATGCTATCCCAGTTTTGTATTAGGCTGCAATATTCCCCTTCATAGAATTTTATGTGTCTTTTCATGCATTTTGTTTTTTGCTAAAGTATGACTTTTTAATACACAACACATTTTTTAATACTGTATAATTTTAACACCTCTTCTGTACTGAGCAAAGCCTGTTGGTGCACCTTTTCCCACTATACCCATGGTTTGGCAATCAATAAATGAACAAAAATTGCCAGAATCCATCACAATCCTAGCACGTCTTGATTACTGGGAAAGATGGCCTTTATCTCTTTGGCATTCTTATGAGGAAACAAATGAATATTTCTGTAGGAAAATGAAAATCCAGCAAGTTTCTTTGCCATTGTTATTATATACAGGAGCAAATCTATGATAGTTACCCTCTGACTCCCAGAGGGTGATGTGAATAGCAGCAGGGATTGTGCTAATTTGCTTGTCCTCAGTCTCCCTCATGCCATTTAAATCACATCAGGAAAATTAACGCTTGAATAGGGATTTCCTGTTACCTGATGGTATTCTGACATGAGATATTTTTGCTTTTCAGGGGGAAGAGTGACTGTTATTGTGATGATTTTGTAATTTCTCAATTTCTTTTCTTTTTGAGAAATCATTTCTTCTCCCATTCCTGCCACATACTTTGCACATCAATTCTGGCATCATATATCATGTCTTTCATCTTCTAGAGCAGCTGGCATGATACTACTGAATAGATGCAGCACATTGATTCCTGACTGCTGAGAATTACCAGCTGGCACAGTGGGCAACACAGTAAGTATTAACTATAGAAGATAGAATTGTTTCTCCTGTACATGGAAGGGTCCCGCAGAAAGTACTCCATCTTTTAAAATGGCTGCACGACTCACGGATTGTCTGCAGCGTGTCCCCATTGTGGGACAGCAACGTCATGTATAAATGGCCTTTGTTCACATACAAGCATATGCCACACACATATACACTTCTCTCGCCCTGCACATCTCAGTACAATGAGATTTAAGCCTCTTGTCCCTACCTGCTAAGACTGCTGTTACGTGAGTGGTTAGAAGTCTCCTATGTTTTCAAGTGGTCTCCCCTGAGGTCACTATTTTCTGCCCAGTGCTAGAAACAGGAAAACAGCTGTCTCAGGAGTCAGAGAGCAGTCCCCCACATCTATCTGTTACTTGAACAACGGGAATAATGAGTGGAGCCCTGTTTGCTTTGGAGGCTGCAGACTAGGAGATAAATTAAGGATTGCAGACCATGCACTCCTAATTTATATGAGGCTTAGAGGAAATAGGCGTGGAGTAAATGTGAGGGCAGTGTAGCCAAGTGGATAGCATGTTAGACAAGAACAGCCTTTAGTTCTCTGTTCACCCACCAAATTCAGGGAATAAATTTACCTCTCATCTGACGTATTTCACAGTTTTTCAGAACAGATAAATTTGGACCCAACTAGAGGTTCTTGAAAGATATGTGGGATGCACGATGACCAATATCATCATCATCAACAACAACAATTAGCCTGTTCAGTGAAGAGCATAGAACATAGTGTTTGCAAGTGTTCAGAGAGCTTCACATGTGCAGTCTGGTTTTAATCCTTGCAGTAATCCAAGGTAAACTGGCATTATTATCTCCCATAGGGAAGACATGGGTTTTGAAGCTGGTAGAATGTGACTTGCTTAAGATGGCAGAGTGGCTTAACAACTAAAAGAGGATTTCAATGAAATCACCTATGAATCTTGAATTGACAAGATTCTCTTTGTATCATCAGAATTGTGGGGGTCTCTCAAAGTTTCTTTCTTTCTCAGATATACAGGTTCCCTCCATTGAATGGATTTTAGATTTTCCTCACCTCTAATATCCATAAATTAGGATAAGTATTGCAGAGAAAATATTTTTCTCCTCCTTCCAGTTCTGATTTTTGTTTGCTTTTGAGATTTTCATAAACTTTATATTTTCAGGTTTACTTTTTATCCTAACAAAAGCTCTGTGAAGTAACCAAGGCCCTTTCCACATGCGGGGTGGGTAAATGGGGGGGGCGCACGCAGGGACGGATATTACTGCAAAATGGGTTGCTCTGTCCCCTCGGGGAGCGCGCGTTCGCCGCTCCAAACAGCGGTGAATTTCGGCGGCATTCGGCGGCACCCAAAATGGCGGCCCCCAAAATGGCGGCCGCCGGCTTCCAGTGGTGCTCCGCCAATCAGGGCAGCATGCCAGCCGGAAGCCCGCCCCCGGGCAGCTCTGCAGAGACACTCTAACATGTCCCTGCAGTTCTAAACGGGGTGCGGGGACGGGGCAACACGCGCAAGTCACATAAAAACCACTTGAGAAGTGGTTTTTATAAGACTCGCAGCGCCACCCCAGCGGCCGCGCGAGGGCGGTTTAAGGTTCAGAACCTCCCATTTGCAAACAGCCCTCGCACGCCTTGCGGTGTAGAAGACCTCCTGAGGAGGTCGCCCTAGCGTGGGCAATATGCCCGTGTGGAAAGGGCCTTAGACTGAGAGAGTTATGAGGAAGTTGAATTTGACCTGATATTCATTGAGTAGAGAATGTGGTTATGAACACAGAGGATGTGAGAGAAAATTGTAATTCTGAGCAAGGCTAATAAAGACATATAATAATAATATATTATATAATATTATATTTATTGTTAATCGTGCTGTGTGTACATGCATGCACAGAGACTAATGCATTTATTGATTTGTTTTTCTCCCTCTCTTTTCAGGCTTTCTTAAACTCAGCACATAAATTGCAGAGTTTCTCTGCTTGAAAATGATAGTTTTGTGTATTCTTTTTCATTAATATCTTTTGCCTTCTTGCTGCCTGGGCACGCCACACTCTACAAGTTGCCCAACCATACGTGTCATGATGTTCATTTGTGAAATGTTGGAGGTTATATATATGTTAACTTGGTGAAAATCAACTGCCTCTTTTCTGTTTTCACTCTACAGTATCATTGCATGACATTGAGATGACATTGAGAATAGATTGGAAAATGCCATTCGAAATTGTATCATGCCTGACAGGTACAGCTATTTATCACTGCATGAACTCTAGTTCCTGGAGATTCATGGTGTCTGTGCTTTTTTCTTTTTTTAATTTCCCCCTTCCCCTCTCCTTTTTGCCAATGTAGTTAAGAAAAGTAGATAATCATTTGATGAGGATGAAGAAGTTGCCGTAGTTGATCAGACCATTAGTTTATCTGGCCTTTGGGACTGGCAATATGTGATGCTTCAGAGGAAGACAAACAGCCCATAATAAGCCTTGGCTGTTGGAAAATGCTGCACATGAAAGGAAAATTCCTTCACTCTCTCTCTCTAGGTTTTATGCAGTGAAGCTTGAAGTCTGAGTCATTATCTTAGCTTGCATAGCTGCAAACATTATTAATGATCCTAACATTACCAAGAGCTTCTGAAAAGCAGTTGTAATATTTTTCTTTATGACCTCCTGAGGCACGAAAATCCAGCATGGTCTATCTGTTTTGGTGTCCCTCCCCCTGAAAATGCAAAAGCATTCTGTTTTAGTGAGTCTAAATTTACTGCCCTCTGATTTTATTGCATGTCTGCTTGCTTTCATATTCTGTGACAGCATGATAATGAAATGGAACAAAGTCCATTCCTATTAAGTTGAGCATCATGTGAACACCCAGGAGTTAAAATTATGAGTGACTCATTTTCTGTTCCTCCATGAAAACAAACAAAACAGAGCTCACACTTCTCTCCTTACTTTGAACAAACTGCAGCCTTATCCCACACCTGACAATTCTGACTAATCTGGCTACTCCTAGCACCCATTCCTAGCTCATATAAAGCAACCAGAAAAGTCAAACAATCCATGCAGGATGAGTTTTAACAATCATACCTATTTGTTTACAGTCGATTATATTATAATAACCTTCTATCAAGCCATAAAAGTGGCACACTCTGTCTTTGAAAAGGTATGGGCTAGAAACTTCTTTTTTAAAAATGGAAACTATTCTCTTCATGATTCAAAATTACTCACCTGGCAGAACTATAGTAGTGAAACCATTTTCTGGACCTACAAATAGTCCTATAAATGATTTCTGCTAAGGACAAGCTTCTCCACTATTGTTTGGGGAGATGAACTGTTACCTTAATGGTTTGGGACAAGAATACCTAGAATTCTGAGCTCTGACTAAGATCACCACTGAGGACTTTGAATGTAAACACATATACCTAATTACAAAGAGAGAAAGAAAGAAAGAGAGAGAGAGAGAAGAGAAGAGAAGAGAAGAGAAGAGAAGAGAAAAGAAAAGAAAAGAAAAGAAAAGAAAAGAAAAGAAAGCTGTTGAGGCTTTCAAGAATTATTTGATATCCAAGGGTATCAGCTGTCCAAGAAACTTGCAGTGCACCGTTTGCCTGTTCTTAGGATAGCACCTTCTGTATTTAACTGTTTCTTCCAAAGAAGAACACTGAATCTTTAAAATTAATTCCTTAAGGACATGACAAATATTGTCAAGCTATATTTTTCATGTAAGACATATTAATTTTATTATTAGAGATATTAGAGATATATATTCTTGAATACCCCTGGCTGAAAATTCATTCATTTGCAATCTTGAGTGAATCCAAAGAGGCTACATATATTCTTTTGGATCTGAGAGAGTGAGTGAATCAGAGGTTAAGGTGAGTATCTGTTGCTTCTGCATAATAGCTGCTATGGAGACACAAACACACATACATACATATGTATACATATATATGTGTGTGTATGTATATGTATACATACATACATATACATATATTGGCCAGAAAAATGTACACTTTTCTGACTGTCAGTGTGGCCAAAAGAAAGCTGGAAAAGTGGTACTTAGCTGAATGTCACCAGTAAGGGAAGGGAATAAAAGAAATGAGGTGCTGAAATACAAGGCCCAAAAGAAGTGACTGCAGTTGAAACAAACAAACAAAAAGTAGTGGCTTTATAAGTGCTTTTAAAGCACCAATACAAAGGTAGTGCTGATGGCTGTAGACTACTGGGATGGTTGTCATATGTTGCTTGTGTTATGTAATTTGCAGATTTAAAGGTCAGAGCAATTGGAATAGATACTGCAACTTTATATCCATTTGCATTGCCCTTTTATTCACAGTCCTTTCTTCTTCTGGGTGTTTTTGTATCAGCACAATTTTCCCTGATTGCTGCTTCTTTCTTTTTCTTGGGATAGTCATACTGGTGATCCCAGGCAATCAGGGAACATGTAGTGAAAGTGATTCACTAGTGAAGATTAGCATTTGCGTGTCTACAAACTATTGCAGACTTTATTTATTCTGTACTGACTTCCTTTGTCACATCATGTTCCATGTATCTTGATTTTCTTGTATTATTAAAATTATTTTTCCAAGTGGTCCATGCATGTTTACTTTTTGACTGTATTCAGTCCTCTATTGTTTATTCTTGTTCATTTTTTATTTTTATTGGCTATATATATTATTTTCAGTATTAACTGCTACTATATTCTGTAACAGTCACAGGTGTTTTGCTTGTTTATTTGCAATGGCCTTTTTTTGGTTTGTGCCTCTGTGGTTGAGACCCTTCCCTTTTGTACTTGTTGGTGAAATCACTCTGCTACATGGTCAAGAATATTTGTCTGTGTGATGACATTTGCAAGTGGTAGCAGCTTGGGCAGTGTAAATGAATAGGAGAAAAAAATGCAGGGATGAAAAAAAAGGAGAGATGTTTCAAGGTAAATGATAATTTTAATGACAAACAGTGAGCAGTTTCAACTCAGCCTGAAAATAAAGTTTAAAATTCATTTGTAAGTGTTGCTATAGCAATGATCCCTCTTCCATCTATGCATCCCAAAGTGAGCAGGTCTGCTGTTCCTGCCTGGGAGACTAAGCAAACAAGTTCATTTTTCTGCCTAAACTGTTATCTTTTCTCTTTTGTAGAAATAGGAAACCCTGGAATAAAAGTAGCTGAAATGCTTGGTTTTGCATTCAAAAGCAAATGATGCCACACTGCTCCCATCCTCAAACATTCAGTTCAAGTTTTTTGCTGAGAGACAAAAAAGAAAGAGAGAGAGAGAGAGAGAAAAGAGATAGCCAACAAATTAGAAACCAAGATAATATTTGCACAACAATGCAACATAACAGAAACCTCCGGCAGGGATAACCTCTGTAACCAAAGCTTTAGGCAGGGATAGGTTAATATTTCTCTTTCTGGTTTGTACTCAGCTATATGTTTTTATACATCATTCTATCTTGTTTTGTTTTCAGATTAACCTGAACATAAAAAAAAAAACACTTCTCAAAATATATAGTTCAATATGGCTTTCACTAAGAATGTAAATATCTATTTTCTTCTGATACGTGTATTTGATACATTTATAAAACTGTCAAGGACTTCATCACAACATCTGGATACGTGTAAAATACAGCGGGTTCAGATCTGCTCATAAGAGTGTACCTCAGGAGTAGGAAACATTCAGCTCGTCAGATGTCGCTAGACTCCAAAACCCCAGCAGCCATAGCCAGCATAGCCGATGGTGAAGAATACTGGGAACTGCAGTCAAAGAACATACAAGAGGGATCATAATCCTCACCCCTCATTGTTTCTATATGACACAGCTATAGCAATTTGATAGCAGCTTGACTTCCATGCCTCCATCCTATGGAATCCTGAGATTTGTTGTTTACTGAAGTACTTTAAACCCTCTGTTAGAGGATTCTTGCAGTGTTGGTCAGAGGAATGTGCTAGAACTCTCTAGAAGAGAATTCTAAACATCTCACCAAACTATAAAGCCCAGGATTCTGTAGAATGGAGACATGTACTCCTAAGAGGTAAAGGGCAGGTTCTTTCACATAATAAAATTTTAATTCTTTTATCATTCTGAACTTCAGAATAACATCTATCCAACTTACCATCTGCCAAATGAGTCATAACCATTTAATCACTAGTTTATGACAGGCAAGCCAAAATGTCTGCAGTAATCTCTTCCAAAAGCCTGAATTTTTGCTGGTGAGATCAATCATCTTCTATGCTTTCCTGAGGGAGACCACTGCAACTATTTCTTAAAAGGTTCACAGAGAATGATGGCCTTTTCATAAAGATTACTCAGTAAGTGGTGAAAGAAGGATAAGCCCTAGCTAGCATCAGTCAGAATGAAGCATCTGCTTCAAGCATCAGAATTTTGACATCATGAAAAAGCAACAGATTGTTGGCTGTTAATTTATTATTATTGCCTTGTTACTGCCATAGGGTAATGGCAGTAAAAAGGCAATTGGAGGCTTCTTGTCCCTCAGATGCCAAAATAACTTGCTTTGCCTTTGTCTCTGTCTGCTGTGACTCTGGAGGGGTATCATTTGCTGCTCCATCTCAGCCATCAGGGTGTTATCAAGCAAACCCTGGATGGCAGATCAAAATGTTCTAAAACTTAAACCTAGGTTAGCAGTCATCCCATGAGGGCAAATAATTGGAAACCCCAACTTCACAAAGATATGCCAACAGATAGTATTTAAAGGATGCACTTTCCCCAAGAGGTGGATGACAACATTATGAAACACGTGGAAATTTAATGGCAATTGAAGACAGCAGTAGTAGGCTGCTGAATAATTTTTTTGTGTTACCATATGCAGATTGGAATAAATAGCCTAAATCCCACTGTTGTGTTCTCTACTAGAATAGATTCATTAGATCAATGAAACTTGCATAAGCGTTGTCTTAGCAAGTTCCCATAGATTTAATGGGTCTACTGCTGTTGGGACTATCAGCTGGCTTTAAATCTTTGCATCTTTAGTGCAGGAATGATACCTCAGGTAAGGGAGCACTACTGAGCATGTAATAGGCCAGCCTGACCTTTGCACAAATATGTAATACCAGTAATGATTCCTTTGACTAGTTTCCTGCAGACAATAGCAGTACCATGATAGCAGAAATTTAATTCACACCCATTCCTTTCAGGAAGAAAATTCTTTTTCTCATACACACACACACACACACACGAGAAAGCTTTTGCTATCCCTGTTTGTCTTATTTAATAAGGGAAATCCTGCCGGTGGAATATCTAGCTCGTACATTTTTACCACCTAGAAACATTTTGCACCATTAGAGAAGTATTTATAGCCACCAGTAAATGAACCGCCGCAAAAGATTCCATCTCATGTGTTTTCCCCTCAAAGATTTTTATGTTCCTGTTCTACGAAATAAAATATATTACTCTCATGCTTGCCTTATTATTACTTAATCTATCAAGGAATTCTGAACAGTTAAAGCTCCTGTAAATCTACAGAAAATGAAATAAAATAACCAGGAGCATATTTTTCTCAGCCCTTTTTGGTGGTAAAACTGTCTATGAAAAAAGTGACTATGAAAATTAACACAGCCCTTTAAGTATTTACAAACCCAGAGACACAATTTTCTTTTCTAAGAAAGGTACCTTGTAGTCCACATGATAGGAACATCTATGAAAGAGGAGAGGTATGGCCATTACTGAACATCTTGGGGTGAATGAGGAGGGGGAAGAAGGTCCAAAGCTCAGAAGTAGAGGAAATGGTTAGAATAGTTTAGGCTCAGTCTACCTTTTTTAAAGAAAAGCCTCAGGAATCTGGGTGAGTAAAGACTTCTTCCTAAGACCATGAGTACAGAATTCTATCAAAGGCAAAAACTGGCAAGTTATGTCTGTGTTTGAAGACTGTGAAAATCAAGAGGTGACAAGAAGTCTAAAGCATCTGATATTTTTTTTTAAAAAAAATAGTACTCAAAATGCAAATTTGACATTTCTCATTCAAAATATGGATGGCGAATGTAGAACTGTTATGCTGAATACTTATGGAAGCAGCAACAAGGGGAAGCAGCTACGGGGTGAAAGAGAAAGAAGGGATATTTGAAGCTGCCTTGTTCCACAATGGCCAAAATGTCAATGCAATTCTAGGCTGTATCAGCAGAAGTAGGGAAATAATAGTATCATTATATTAAGATTTCCTACCTTTGCTCTGCCTTTCTGTGATGGTGGGATTCTGTGCTCCAATGAAGTAAGAGGCTATGTGGATGATGGCACTGGTGCTAGAAGAGTGCTAGAGACCTAGAAGGGTATTGTAGGTCAGACAGCCTTTTTTCTGGGGGGTCAGATTAAATGCACCAAACAGATACTGGGCAGCAGCAGTAGCAAGAGGTGACCTTTTTTAGAGGATCTTTTGGTGGCATATTAGCTAACTCTAAAGAAGCTGGTACTGCACAGAAGAATGCAATGATAAACCACTCCTGAATGCCTTTTGCCTCAAGCACCCTATGATCCAAAAGAAAAGAAAAGAAAAGATAGTAATAGAAAGTGAGGATTTCAGGCCAGAAGGCACTCAGCCAGCTACCGGGGAAAAGCAGAGGATGAGTACAATTAGCACTGTGTCTAATGACACGGGTGGACACAAGCTGAAAGGACATTCAGCTGTTGTCATGCTCAAAGGTAAAAGAAAAGTCCAAAGCTGTCCATAGTATGTAGTAGAAACATGGAATGTGAGGAGCATGAATTACAGAAAACAAGAAATGGAACTCAGACACAGCCATAATTGGTGTGAATGAGGTAAAGTGGATGGGTATGGCATATTTTCAATCAGATAATTACACAATATCTTACTCTGAAAATGACATTCAAAGAAGAAATGGAGGTGGCACCAATAAAGAGGCAAATGTAGTAGAAGCAGTCATAGGAAATAGTTCCAGATCTGACCAATTAATATCAGTAAGACTCCAGGAAAAAGCTATCACTATAACTGTACTCCATGTTTCTGCTCACTACAGAACCAAATGAAGAAGAAATTGAAAGATGGGTGTCTACGAGGAAATTGATCACATGCCAAAACAAGATCTATTGATCATATAAAGAAATTGGAATGTAAAAAGTAGTAAACAAACCAGAACCATAAATAAATTAGTCTAGCATCAATAAATGAAGCCAGAGAGCAACTAATCAAATTTAGTGAGGTCAACAATTTCTTGATTACAGACACATTTTTCAGGCAACCAAAGAGATAACTATAAAAGTGGTCAATAGGGAAATCAACTAGCCTACACAACTGGAAACAGAAGATGGAGAGGCACCATTCTCTCTGAAATAAACAAGAACAGGAGCAGTTTGTGGCTCAAACCATGAACTGCTAATATCCAAAATTAGAGCTAAAGAAGTACACTAAGTCCATCATCATTCCAAAATGCAACCTGAAAAGCAATTTGAAGACCATATAAAGATAAGATTTGTACTACTAACCTAATTGACAGAGGACCAGAAGAACTCTGGATCAAAACCATGACAATGTCATAGAAGAATACAAAAAGATGTCATCTGTTGTC
Source organism: Iguana delicatissima (assembly GCA_948472985.1). Lineage (NCBI taxonomy): Eukaryota > Metazoa > Chordata > Lepidosauria > Squamata > Iguanidae > Iguana > Iguana delicatissima. The sequence continues at coordinate 91,085 of CAOKZL010001707.1, read as the reverse complement.
AAATGGGGATTATGAGGGGAAGCTTCATTGGATAACAGATTAAACATTTCAGATGGTTAAAGGCAGATGAAGAACAAAAGCAAAAAGTAGCAGAAATGGGGTCAGAATCTTGAATGCAAATATGTAACAACTTGTGTGGAGGGGCAAAGACAGCTATTATAATGAGCAACACAAATTAACAGAAAAATACAATAAAAAACAAGATCCACAAGATCCTAGAAATGAAAGGAAAATTCAAAGCAAGAATACGGATGCTTTATAAGCAACAGGGTAACACATTAAATGATCTGGACAAAATAAAAAGTCAAAAAAGGTTTAATTGAAAAGAGATAAAAGGATGACAGATTCCTTCAAGGGGGAACCATTTGAAGATGAACTCAGTTTTAGAAAGTAAAATGAAAAAAAGACTCTCAAAAACAAGTGGTTTATTTCTGGTCTTTCTTCCTTCTCCTTCCAGTCTAGGACAGGTATCACCAACAACAAATTAATATTCCTATTACTCTTCTAGCTTTCTAGGCTCCTAAAATTAACATCTTAGGAGATGTACCCATTGTGAAGAGAGTTCAGAGTGCTCATTGTCATTGTCCTGTCAACTACAGCAATGATGCAAATATGGGAAAGGATTTAACAGGCCCATTTTTGTATCCACTCTTATCTAAGAAGGCTAAATCTGGAGCATTCTCTAAAGTTTAAGAGGATAAAGAACCTTTCTCCACTTGCTCAGGCAAAGTAGATAGCTTTCTAAGATATGTGGGATTCTTTCTCTTTGCCTGAAAATATGTTCATGCCCATAAGGCATTAAAAGAGACCCCAGAGCCCTTCTTCTGGCACTGAGTTGTAAGAAGTGGCTAGTAGGGAAATAGCCTTCTTGGTGGTGTCACCCAGGATTTTCTTACTTTGATTTATATCTTACCTTTACCTGAGAAGATGAAGGCAGTTTCCAATAAAAAGTTCCAATAAAAAAAAAAGAGTAAATTATGCATATTCAAAGTGCATTGAAGTTAAATGTTAATGCTTAAAATCTTAATTAAAATCAATTGAAACAATTTTAAAACTCCATATTAGTAACAAAGAAGTGGCATATTGATAGTTTAACACATCCAATTTAAAACCTCCAATGATAACATACAGTTAGCAAGCCTGTCTGAATTGAAAGATCTTTGCCTGCAGGTGGAAGGATAACATGAGTCTGTGTATGTGAATGTGCATAGCATAACCCCCTTGAAATGGAGTGTCGTGATCTGAGATCAGATTTAAGAAACTGTCTTTGGTATCTGCTTGGTGATCTTTTTATTCCAGGAGAAGATCCTTTTATTGTTCCAGGCTTTATTTTGTTTTGTTTCCACTGAATGAATGAATGAATGAATGAATGAATGAATATATATATATATATATATATATATATATATATATTCAATTTCAAATATATTCCAAATATTTGGCAATCTTATATTTTTGCAGCTAGAATTTTTCAGCTGAAAATTTTAGCAGGAACTTGTCAGCTGTTTTTATTTCTCTCTGATTTAGTTACATTTTCTTATCTTTTTTTTGTTTTTGTTTACAGGCTGCTTCTCCAATAGTTATGGTGTGGGATATAACTCTATGTGTGTGTGTATGTTTGTGCCCAGCATTGGTGCTCAGGGTGTTCGTACTGAGCTTATTATGGCCATTTCCGCATGTGACTATTATAGCGCTCTTATTCCACTTGCAACATCCTATGGAATCTTGCGGTTTGCAGTTTTGGGAGAGGCCGGCTGGCCCCTCCCTGAACTGCAAACTCCAGGATTCCATAGGACGTTGCAAGTGGAATAATAGTGCTACAACAGTCTTGTATAAAAATGGCCTGTGACTCCCTTCCAAATTTTCCAGATTAGAGATAGAAAGAATATTCAAAAAAATTTTTAAAAACGTTTGAAAAACATGTTTTTCAAATGTTGAGAAAGCCTGATTAAAAGAGTCCTGGACTGATGAGAAGCTTTGCAGTTCATGCCTTGTTCTGTACAAAATTTGCATGTGGTCCTTTTGCACAGAAAATAGCATTTTCTCTGCAGGAAACAGCTTTTTCTTCCTAGCAAATGATATGCAGAAATGCTCTTTCCTGAGCAGAATATTCCGTTTTCTGTGTGAAACAAGCATGTGAAAATTTTGCAGAGAATTAAGTCTTGAATTGTGAATAGGTTTTGGAAACTGTGGTTTTTCAAGACTTTCTTGCAGCAGAAAGAAAAATGCTAAAAATTCCTTGTTACTTTCAAGAAGAAAATTATGGCATCCATCTTCCAAATGGTCCATCATCAGAGAAGCCCACACTGCAACTTCCCACATTTCTCTAAACAGGATTTCTGACTTTTGTGGCATAATTGGCTCCTGCCAAGGTATAGTAATTGATTAACCTTTCTCAGAACTGGAACATAATTACCCCCAAATCCCATAACTTTAATATTCTTAGGTTGAGGACTATTCCTGTAGGTTTTTTTAATGTTTCTTTTTTCTTCTATTTCTTTTTAACACTAAAGGACATTTCTATTATTATTTTTAAAAGTTGCTCCCAGTTTTCTCCCTTTCCTCCATCTGTGTTAGCATATGATCCCTCATATGCATTAAATGAAGCATTCTCATTCAAAAATGATGAATGGAAAAAAGTTGTTGGAGCCAGCCAAATGAACTGAAAAGCAATTCTTTACTATTGATTCTTGTCAGAGTTGTCTATGACTATGATGAACCACATCTGTAATTCATTAGCCCCATTGTGAGCTCACTGTATGACGTTCTGTGGATAAAATAGAAAAAAACAGACACTCCATCAGCACCCTTCTTACTAGCTAGTCTTGAAGAACATCTAGGAGGGGTACCATTTTCCCAAGAGGCAGCCGGAGGTTCCATGGCCACAGGAGTAGCTAATCCATTCTGGGTTTATAGCTGCTACTCCTGCAGTTGCTCTCCCACTGCTGAATCTGTTAGTAATAGAGTGCAGATCTTGTATAACCTGAAGCAGATGCAGGAGGAGTGGCAGTAAAACTAAAAGTGAGTTCACTCAGATCTATCATCTATCACCATACCCCAAATAAACCACCACTGTTGTTGTCATCATCTTATCAGTCAACAACAGTTGTTGTGTGCCTTCAACAACTTTGCGACCCTAAGGCATTCCTATCATGGTGTTTTCTGGGGCTGAGAGTGTGATGCACCCAAGGTCACCCGTGGGTTTCCATGACCAAGTGGGGAATTGAACCCCGGTCTCCAGAGTTATAGTCCAGTTTTCAAACTGCTACACCACACTGGCCAACAACTACAGCAATAATAAATGATGATGATAATATTTGCAAATGTCATGACAACAGAATAATATAACACTGCCATGGACTGAGCACACAGATGATGTAGGCTTAATGCCCTTCAGCATAGTTTGCTCATTAGTTTGCTTCTTTATGTGTATCTCATTGAACAGTGAGATTATGAATGAGATCCAAGCAGGTGGAGTGTATTCCTCTGCTCACTCATTTCCATGCCAGCCCTCCACATAGATTTTTTTGGGAGGGGAGGAAGATGGGTACAAGAGACTATCTTCTAGACCAGTGGTTCTCAACCTGTGGGTCCCCAGATGTTCGTGGACTTCAGCTCCCAGAAGCCCTGAGCATTGGCCATAGTGGATGGGGCTTCTGGGAGCTGAAGTCCATGAACATCTGGGGACCCACAGGTTGAGAACCACTGTTCTAGACCTTTGCCTGCCATCACAAACCTGTCCCCTTTCCCTGCTGCTGTTTACTGATAGGAAAGCAACTGATGAACAAGATGAACAACTAGCTCATCTTAGTTCAAAGGGAGAAGGCAATGGGACTGCAGTCACAGGTGGAGTGGACCTTCTATCCCTTCTTCTTGGAGCTATGCAGATGGAATTTCATCCTTGCTGTCTCCCTTCCCCATTCATAAGCTGCAGTAGCAGCAGCCCTTCTTGGGGTTTAAAAGCTGTGGGGAAAGGGAAGGAGTTTTTGACATTGCACAGGGGCTACAGAATAGCACTGTGCAATCCATCCAAAAGCAGACATGCAAATGCATAACCCACATTTATGCATGCTGATCTCTCTAGTAGGATGCTATCCATGAGCATTTTTTTTTCTTGACACAAATGTGCATTTCTCATTCAATCCAATCTCAACCTTTTCAAGAGTCCATAAATGCTGTCATATATTGGGCCCAGAAGTTGGGAAAGTTACTTTCTTAGTCTAAAAATTACCATTCCAACTTCTCTGTGTTGCTGGTGACATTTTGTGACAAATGAATTTCATCTGAAACAGGCCAAGAGAAATATGTATGCTTGCCTCATCTAACTGACTCATGAATTGTAACAGTGATCTCTCTCTGAGTTGTCTTGCCTTACTAAATCTGATGCCATTAAGAAGAAGAAGATAAGAACTCAGAGCAGAATATAGAAGCATTCATGTCCAAATTAAAGGAAGCAGAAATAAGACAAGTGCAGTCCATTCCAAACAGCACCTCACCCCCTTTGTTTCTGCTTCAAGAAATCCAGTCTTCATCTTCTTCCTTTCTAGAAATGTGTGTGTGTGTATGTGCACGCCTGTATATTTGCTGCTGTTGCATGCCTTCAAGTTGTTTCAGACTTATGATAACCCTAAGGCAACCCTATCATGGGACTATCATGGGGCTGAGGGTATGTGATGTGTCCAAGTGGGCTTCCATGGCCAAGCAAGGATTTCAGCCCTGGTCTTCAGGGTTTTAGTGCAATGTTCAAACCACTACACCACACTGGCTCTCTTTATATATAACAAACAGGCAGCTCTGGACCCCAAATTACATTTCTGTGCATATTCCAAACTCACTTGGGGAATATATCATTGGGACATCCAAGAGTACTAATAAGTCAGAGTGACTTTCTCTTTCTAGGACCTGACTGTCCCTCATCCCTAGACACAGAGCCTGGGAAAGTTGTATATTCGCAGTACAACTCCTAGAAACTCCAGCACTCTACTTGACCCTCCAAAGAGCACCACAGCTGGTAGATGAAATGAGAATGTATCACTGAAATGAAATGAATTGTGTAAAACCACAATCAGTAATTGTGCAACAGTACATCTTTTGTATAGCACTGCTGCAGGCAATATATTTGGTTGAATAGGCCCTTTGTTAAGGGATTTCTGAAACAATGGTAATGGATCACCTGAGTGAGTCCAAGTATTAATTGCTCTGCACCTCAGCTTCTAGACTGGGACTCAGGAATAAATGGCACAGAACAGTGCTGTGACCCTAAATATTGTTTCTGGACAACTTTATAATGAATTCCAGGACTTAATCTTATTTCATGTTTCTATTATATTCATTTTCTGCACAAGTCTAGCATATTTTTTGTGCCCAAACTGCCGAATTTACATATGTGACCCAACCATCCACATACTAATAGAGGTCCCAAACAGCTGTTTTGCTGCCAGCTCAATCCACAAACCAATTAATGTGAAGCATGTCTGCATTTAAACCAATTTTAGTCTACCTTCTTAGTATCTGGTTGTTTCTGAACAGAAATTATTTGGTAAAACACTACCCCCACACCTATCCCTTCAAATGTGAACAAAGTTACAAATTACAGGTGCAATCATGCATCCAGACCGATCTAGTTGATTAGTTGACTGGAAAATTACCAAGTTTGAATTCTACTCCAGAGATGAGGAATGTGTGGATCTCCAGATTTTTCTGGACTACAACTCCCATTATCCTTCACCACTGGCTATGCTGGCCTAGGAGTTATGGAAGCTGCAGTCTCAAAAACAAGTCATACAAAATTAATCTTATGTCTTTTTTTTGAAACAGTTACAAGCTTGGTAGGTTGGAGAGTGCTATAGATGTAGTATATCTTGATTTCAGTAAGGCAAGGTCCCCCACAATATTCTTACAAGCAAGCTGGTGAACTGTGAGCTAGATAGTGCTACAGAGGTGGTTCTGTAATTGGGTGACAGACCAAACCTAGAGTTTGCTCACGAATGGTTGCTCTTCAACACGAAGAGAAGTAACTAGTGGGGTGCATCAGGGCTCTGTCCTGGGTCAGGTGTTGTTTAGTAAAATAATAAAAAATAAAAGGATCAATTAAGATTATATGTAAATATATGCAAATATAAATAGAAGAACCTTTGTCGAAATTGTACTATAATAGTAATTAAGGATACCAGGAGAATTGTATCTTAGAAAACCAGAAAATCAAATATTGCTATTGTTATAATGCATTTCTAAATAATGAAGATTTTAATAAAAATAATTTTTTAAAAATGACTTTGACAGATTGGAGATCTGGGCCAAAACTAACCAAATGAAATTCAACAGGGATAAATGTGAGATACTACATGTAGACAGGAAAAATTAAATTCACATATATAGGATAGGTGACACATGGCTTTAAAGCAGTACACGTGGAAAGGATCTTAGTAGATCTCAAGCTAAACATGAGTCAACAGTGTGAAGGAACAGCCAGAAATTTAATGCAATATATATATATATATATATATAAAATTTTTAAAAATCAGTTGGATTATTTGTACATTATATAAACATGAAATACTTATATGTTCCACATTACATAAAATTCATTTAAAAACAACAGTATTAAAAGGCGAAAAATTTATACAATCTGAAGAGAAACCAGAGCAGAAAGATTGAAGAGGATCGAAAGAAATAATTCACGAAGACCAAAATGGCTTCCTCCCGAGGAGATATATCAGAGATAATGTATGCACAGTAATAAGCATTCTAGAATATTACGAGAGACATAATGAGAAGGAAGGAGTGTTGGTCTTTGTTGATGCAGAAAAGGCTTTCGACAATTTGAATCAAGAATTTATGACAGAATTATTGGACAGAATGAGATGGGGAAATAAATTCATAAATTGGATAAAACAGATATATAAAGACAATAACACACAATTAGTTATAAATGGAGACAAGACAGCATCAATTGAAATTAAAAAAGGAAAACGTCAAGGATGTCCTGTATCACCTCTTCTCTTCATAAGAACTTTAGAAATACGTTTAAGGAAGATAATAGTAGACGATACAATAAAAGGAACAAAAATAAAAGGCCAGGAGTATAAGGTGAAAGCTTATGCCGATGATTTGGTGGTATTCCTTGAAGAGCCAAAAACAAGCATAAAGAAAATAATAGAAATATGCAATGAATTTGGGGAAGTAGCAGGCTTTAAAATAAATAAGGAGAAAATGAAGATCTTGACTAAGAATATAAGAAAGAAACAGATGATCTGATTTGGATGACAGGATTCAAAGAGGAAAAGAAGATCAACTACTTGGGAATAACAATAACCAAACAGAACAACGGATTACAGTAGAGTCTTGGTTATCCGACATAAATGGGCGGGCTGATCGTCAGATACCCGAAAATGTCGGATAATCCGGAGGCCCGTGGAGGCCGCCATTTTGGGGGCGTGTCTAGGGGCGTGTCTGGGCGTGTCTGGGGGCCTGTATGGGCCTGTCTGGGGGTGTGGAAATGCCTACAGCCACGCCCCCAGGCAGCCGCGACGTCGGATAATCCGGAATGTTGGATGAATGAAGGTTGGATAACCGAGACTCTACTGTATTTGAAAACAATTATGGAAAAAAATGAAGGAAGTTAATAGAAACTTACAGATGTGGACAAAGCAGAACTTATCTTTACTGGGACAGATGGCTGCAATCAAAATGATGATACTGCCTAAGATAAACTATTTGTTTCAGAATTTACCAATAATTACTAATACCAAATGCTTTCAGGTGTGGAAAAAAGAACTTGCAGACTTCATCTGGAGTGGAAAAAAGCCCAGGATAAGTGGAAAATATTGGTTGATAGGAAAGAAAATGGAGGCTGCGGTGTACCAGACATGAAACATTATTATGCAAATGGTATGACGTGGATGAAAGATTGGATTATGCAGAGAGATGGAAGAATGTTAAACTTAGAAGGTGCAGATCTGTGGTTCGGATGGCATGGCTATTTGTGGTATAATAAGGCAAAAGTAGACAAAGGATTCCTAAACCACTATATAAGAAGACTCCTGTTAGAAATTTGGAAAGTATGGAAAAGAAAACTATATTTTAGAATACCATTGTGGGTCTCACCTCATGAAGCCTTATACGGAAAATGGAATGGATCAACAGATAGATGGATAACATATAAAGATCTATTGGTAAATGTGGGGAAAGAATCACAATGTATAAAGACAAGAGAAGAATTGATAAGCGAAGGACGGAACTACCAGTGGTTCCTGTATATCCAGCTCAAAGAACAATTAAAAATGGCTCAAAAATTAGAGGGATTGGAAACAAACATTCATTTAAATGAGTTTGAAAAAATAATATTTGAGAAGAAAGACCATTTGACATCACAATTATATAAATTCATGCTAGAGTGAGAGCTGGAAACTAAGATCATAAAAGACACAATGATAGTCTGGGCACGAAATATTGGTCATGAGATCAAGCTGGAACACTGGAAGAAAAGTTGGGAGAACACTTAGAAATTCACTCTGGCACAGAGCTTAAAAGAAAACCATCTTAAAATGTTGTACAGGTGGTGTTTGGATTCTGAGAAACTAAGTAAGATGTACAAAACTAAAGACAAGAAATGCTGGAAGTGGAAAAAGGAGTGTGGCACTTTCTACCATACGTGGTGGCAGTGTGAAAAAGCAAAAAAATACTGGAAGAAGATTCATGAAACAGAATCATAGAATCATAGAATCATAGAAATGTAGAGTTGGAAGAGACCACACGGGCCATCCAGTCCAACCCCTGCCATGCAGGAACACCCTCAAAGCACTCCTGATTCTGTGATTCTATGATTCTATAATTATGAAGATTCTGCAAATAAAGATACCACTGACTCCAGAGATCTTTCTCTTGAACATGTTATACCATGTGAATAAAGAACATCATAAACATAAAAAACAAGATACTTTATATCAGTGGTTTTCAACATGTGGGTCCCCAGATGTTTGTGGACTTCAGCTCCCAGAAGCCCCAGCCACTATGGTCAATGCTCAGGGCTTCTGGGAGCTGAAGTCCAAAAACATCTGGGGACCCACAGGTCAGAACCACTGCTTTATATGGTCACAGCAGCCAGAATAACATATGCTAAATACTAGAAAAGAAATGCAACACCGGAATTGGAAGATTGGTTAAAGAAACTTCAAGAATATGTCTCCCTAGAAAGTTTATCATGTGCTATGAAAGAAGCAAGAAGGAGAGAAAAAGACAACGAAATGGTGGAAGTGAAGAGATATATTGAGAATAACGGGGCAAAGATTTGCCAGGAAGAATAATCAATATGAGATGATGATAATAAAAATGCTTGATAGCTGAAGATGACAAACAGGTTTGGAATATGTAATGTTGGTGGTCAGTCAACAGTTTCATAAATTTATAGAGGTAATAGATAAAAGTGAGAAAGGATTAACCAAGTAAAAGAAAGAAGGAAATGAAAGATAACGAGATGTAGAGAAGGATCTAAAATAGAAGCATATGAGGAACTCCATTAACTGAGGGAGAGCAACTGAATGTAAAAATGAATAGAAGATCCTTCTGGGTAAAACATATAATACAGACAAAATAGAGATTGTATAACAAGCATGATAGACATTATATATATCTTTCTATTATAGATTATATAATATTTACAATATATTGCTGAAATGAAAATAAGTAAATAGAATGTTAAGTATATAGATAATATATATGTTTTTATACAATCAGAAAAATGAATATGACAACTAAAAATATGTATGTAAATAGTTTGGGTTTTTTAATAAAAAGAAATTTAAAAAATAATAAAAACAACAGTATTCTTACACTATTAGTATTGTATGAATGGGGGAGGTCTATATGATTATTGATCCACTTGAAAAATGATTTCTTCATAAAGTATCATACATATACTTAATTGATATGTTTAAATACAATGCATTTTGTTGTTCATTTAACTCTTCTTTTAAAGTTCTTCTAATAACATCCCCTCATTATATTTGAACTCATTCCCCACTTCCAACAGACTCTTGCACTGTTGATTTTTAATGTCTTAAATGTTTCCTCTCTTACTTTCTTTTTGCTGATGGTTTGCCTAATTCTATAATGAAAAAATGTGTGTCTAATCTTGTCTATCTATCAGATTTAGTTTGTCACAGCGTTCATGAAGTATCATACAGTGTCTAGACCCAATTTTTATTTGAAATATTTTCTGATTGGACAGCATTCTCTATCTTTTTTCTCTTGTCAATTTCTTCTTAATGCTTGAGTAAGATTATCTAATGTTGAAAATTTCATGATTTTAAATAGCCATTCTTCTATTTCTGGGGTCGCACTATTCTTCCAATATCTGGCATAGACAATTCTAGCTGCTGTAACCACATGGAGTATTAGTCTCCAATATTTTACTACTAGTGTCTTATCCATCTCATATAATATATTCAACAGAAAATTTTTTGGGGAAAATGGGATCTTTATTTCGAAAATTTCTGTCATGCATCCGTGTATATTTTTCCAATACTTTCTTGCATCAGGACACAACCACTACATGTAATAAAAAGTGCCGTTTTGGGCCCCACACTTCCAGCATTTATTTTCTCTTGTTTTGAAAATCTTACATATTCTAGCTGGATCTAAATGCCACCTTGAGGTCATTTTTAAATGGTTTTATTTTAAGTTTTGAGCTGCTGTAAATTTTTGGGTATTTTTCCAAAATTTTACCAATTTTCTAAAATTATTTCATGTTCTATGTTTCTTGCCCATTTTATCATTGCCTCTTTTACCACTTCCATTTCCAGCTCTTGATTTCAAAGAAAATTGTAAAATTGGAAGGTTGAACGTTGGGGTTTCTCAAAGACAATCTTCTCGAGTTCATTAAATTGTTTATTTGCTTCAATCCCTTCAAGCTTCATGTCCATCTTAAATCTTTCTTTTAATTGTAAGTAGAAAAACCATTGACAATTCACTCCCTCTTGTTCTAATTCCTCTCTTGTCTTTGGTCTCTGATAAGTTTCTTTTTCTTTGATTATTAAGTCTTTATATTTACGTTTTGTTCAGGTCCTTCCATCTACCATATAGGGCTTCGTGTGGTGACAACCATTGGGGCAATCTTCTGTAAGTTTTTCATTTGTTTTTTAGCCAAATCTGCAATAATGGACGTCTTATATAGTGATGTGTGAATTTTTTATCAGCCTTTGCTTTATCGTACCATAGGTACGCATGCCAACCAAATTGTAGGTCTGGTCCTTCTAAATTTAAAGTTCTGTCACTTTGTAACTTAATCCAATCTGTGATCCGTGTCAGTCCGTTTGCATAATAATAAAGGTTTAGTTCCGGGATTCCACTGCTGCCTCTTTCTTTCTTGTCTATTAAAGTCTTCCATCTGATTCTTGCTTTTTTCCCTTCCCACATGAATTATTATAGATCTTTCTGCCAGTCTTTAAAGCATTTTTCATTTGTTGTCATAAGCAAATTTTGAAAAAGATAATTCATTTTAGGGAGAATATTCATTTTGATCACAGCCACTTTACCCAACAAAGACAGACTTAATTTCAACCAACTCCAAATGTCATTTTTGATATCACTCCAAATTTTTTGTAATTATTTTCAAACAGTTCATTATTTTGTTTTGTAATTATGATGCCAAAATATTTTATCTTCTTCTCCTTGTTGAATCCTGTTATCTTAAGTAGGTCCTCCAACTCTGTTGTCCTAATATTTTTACAAATGATTTTTGTTTTCTCTTTGTTAACTTTGAACCCAGCAACCTCATCAAATTTTTTAAAGTTTTCCTTTAATTTTTCAATATTTTGCCTTGGATCTTCTAGAAAAATCACCAGATCATCTGCATAGGTCTTAAGTTTATATTCTTGTCCTTTTATTTTTGTTCCCTTAATTTTGGAGTCAAGACAAATATCTCTGATAAGGACCTCCAAAACCATTATAAACAATAACGGCGATAGTGGGCAGCCCAGTCTTGTACCTTTCATAATTTCAAATGATTTAATCCTTTCCCCATTAATTATAAGTTGGGCCTTTGAATTTTTATAAATTTCTGCAATCCAGTTGATAAATCTTTGGCCACAATTCATCTCCTTGAACAAGGATAACATAAAATTCCAGTCAACATTGTCAAAAGCTTTTTCTGCATCCACAAAGATCATTGCGAATTTCTTTTCGTTATGTTTTTCATAGTACTCTATCATATCAATAACTGTTCTTATATTATTTCTTATATGCCTTCCAGGCAGGAAACCGTTTTGATCTTCGTGGATTTTTGTTTGCAATATTTTCCTAAGTCTTTCAGCTATAATACTAGCAAATATTTTATAATCCACATTCAGTAGCGAAATAGGCCTAAAATTTAATGCAATTTTGAGCTGCATCAACAGGAGCATAGTGTGCAGATCAAGGGAAAATAATAGTGCCACTCTTTTCGGCCTGGATCAGATCTCACCTGGAATATTGTTTCCTGTTCTGGGCACCACAGTTCAAGAAGGATATTGAAAAGCTGGAACATGTCCAGAGAAGGGCAGTGCCAAGATGGTCAAAGGTCTGGAAACCAAATTTTATGAAGAACAACTTAGGGAGCTGGGTATGTTTAACTCTGAGAACAGAAGACTGAGGGTTGATATGATAACTATCTTTAAATATCTGAAGGCATGTCATATAGAAGTTTGTTTTCTGGTGCTCCAGAGATTAGAGAACAAACCAATGTATTCAAATTGCAAGAAATTAGATTCCCTCGAAATATTAAGAAGATTTTTTTTAAACTGTAAGAACAGTTTGACATGTAATAGATTGCCTCTGGTGATGGGCCCTCTCTATTTGGAAGTCTTTAAACAGAGGTTGGATGTGCATCTTTTAGTAGTACTTTAATCATGTATTCTTCTGTGGCAGAGAATTGGAGTAGATGCCGTCCTGGTCCTTTCTAACATGAAGATTTTGTGGCTCTATGACATTTAATAGGGGCATGAGTATATATCTGAACTGGCTGGATGCCTAGATCATGGCTGAGAAATCTTTGGCCTTGCAGTGTTCTGTACTTTATATCTCAGAAGCCCCAGCCATCTTGGTGAATGGTAAAGAATTATAAGAGATTGGCCCAAGATTGTGTATGGTCACATGTGATGCAAGACTTCCTCATGCAGAACACTGCTATGGCTTCCTTGTCTCCCAGAACTCGACATGTTGCCTTGATAACCCTGTCCCCATGACCATTATATAGCTGGTAGAGAGTAAGCATCTGACTATATTCAAATAGAAGCAGACTGAGGACATCTTCCACTGGGATCCACTGGGATCCTTCAGAGGTCTCAGTAGTCTGAGCCTGGCTATGGCAACATAACCAACTATTGCTCCAGTCCCCTCTGTTCTCCACCAGTAGTGGAATGATGTTGGAAGGGAACTATTGGAGTGAAATAGTGAACAATGCAGAGGGAGAGCTTTGGTCATTGTAAAGGAAGAAAAAGAATATCAATCCCTACACGGACCAAAAAAAAAATTGCATATATAAATGTAAGGTAGAATTATGCTTGTGTTCCTTGCCTAAGAAAACCCTATGAAATTTATGGGGTCACCATAAGTTGACAAGTGATGTGAAGGCACACACACACACACGTCACCAACAGTAGGATGGCCAGAGTCCAAAACATCATTGGGGCCAAAAGTTCTCAGCTGTGCCTGACACAAAGCTTTATATTCCCACTGCAGTTCCCAGTCTTCACATTCTACTATAAATTTGTTTCAGTTTGGTCTCATTTTTCAAAGTCAGTTTCTAACCCACATGTTTTGAATATGGCCAGTGCTATCTTGGCTTTCACCTTAATACATGCTGGAATTAAAGAGATTAAAATTAACTTATTTTTGAAGGCACCCAGTGCTCTCCAGCTAGCAAATCATTTTTTATATCTTGAATATGAGGAGAATCAAATTGCATACCTGATTACTAGAGTGTAAGGAGTATAAATTAATGTGTATTGGATATAAATGTTATCATTTTCCAGATGAACCTTGTAAAAAATGACAGTAATTGGTACAAATGAACCTACTCTTCTGCCCTACCCTGCAACAATACCAGGGGAACATAAGAAATTAACCCTTTTTCATGATGATGTTTAAAAGGGCAATCTTTAAATTCTTCAGTGATGTTGCTAAATGGCCCTTTTTTTAACCTCAGTTATGTCTAGCAAGTTCAAATCAAATTGCTAAGAAAAGAGGAAGAAAAAGTTCTGTCCATAAATCATTGATGTATTAATACATTTAATGGCTAGAGATGGGTGGAAATTGCAACAATGATCTGCCTACGCTAGTCAAAATTGCTTATGGGCTTATATTTCCTCTTCCCTGTCAGAATCCTACTGAGGTTGTTTCACTGTGATGCTCATTGATCCACGAGGTTTTTTAAAAAAGGATTATCTGAAAAATCACCAAAAGCTGCCTGCATTCTCAATCAAAATCAGCAGGTTTCATTCATCAGTCATGTTAGGGACAACCAAAGCTAGACCAAGAACCTTCAGTTTTCTATGGATCTGTCACATCTGGAGAGCTCAGACTGTTACCCAGAGAGACAAAGATATCCTAGCTGTCATATCTTACATGTCATTTTCAGTGTTGGGCATATAATAAAAATATTAAACCAAAGATCAGAAATATGGCAATACGATAAATACTTAGTAAGGTACTAAGAGTTTCAATAAATTCATGAGAGTATATTAGAAATTTCTGTACTTATGATCAACAGTATTCTATATTGGCTACTTACACAGTACATAACTAATATCTCCCGACCTGACCACCCCCCAGCCCACCTTAATATAACAGCAGACAGACTGAGTGAAGGAATTCTTTTCAAATGTAAGGAGGAGGATGTTTCCAACCCCCTTTTGCCAGTAAGTGACTCAGTAACAAGAATGTGCAATAGAGGTCCTGTTTCTCATGTGCACAGTCTCATTTGTTGGTTGGAGGAGGTTGGAAACACCATACTTCTTGCGCCTCAATCATCAGCTGAACAGTTCTCCTTTATCCTATCTGGCTGCTTACTGTTAAGGTGAACTGTGGGTCATTTATGAAGTCTTAACAGTAAGACATGTTGAAGCAACATTCATATATTTTAAATTAGCCTATTAAATACCTTGGGCCTTAAATATGACAAAGGGTAGTGTTACCCTGTTTACTGGGGGTCCTGTGAGGGACACCAAAATGTGCTCAACTATAGGTGGGGAAAATTAGCTCTGGGCACTGCTTTAGTGTTATGAGAGGCAGGGTAACTTAGCAGGATCTTGTAACCCAATGTTTATGGGGTCACGCCAAGTCAAGAAGCAGACCGGTTTGAAAGTAATGAATGATCTTTATTAATACAGGCACACAATGTAAGCAACACACACACACAGATAACTAAGGAAAATAAAGGTGTGAGTAAGATAGCGGGATCTTCAGAGGGATAGTTGGTTCGAGTGATATGAAACCTATTTCTGAAGCCCGGAAAAAGATAGAGAATGATGCTGGGGTTCCGTGTGGCTCAGCACGTGGAGCTGAGGGGAAGCTCACCAAGCAAAGCGGCAGCAAGGCATTCTGGAACTCGGGAGCGATCCGAGGAAGGTCTCAGAATCAGGGATTTTTATAGGGAGTAGTGTGACTACAGGCTATGCCTTACTCAGGGACAACAATGATTTTTGGGTGCGAGACCATGTCTCCAAAAGGTCACAATTTAGCATGATGGAATCAGAGCCAAATTAACAATGCTGTAGCCAGTATGTAAATGCGCAACACTTGACAGTGTATGGTTCAGCCTTTGTCAAGTTGCTTGCTCAGGGCAGGGAGCCTTTTGTAGGTAGCGTGCATACATAATATGGTGTTTGCCAGGGAGGTCCCTGAAGCTGCAATCTGGCTATTTCTGGCTTGTCTGTATTGTTTGAGAATATTTCAGCAGTTAAGTGCCAAGCCTAGTTTTGTGCTTGTCTGGAGGCCTCACAAACATGTGGAGAGGGGTGGTATGTAAGGCCGAATTATGATATCAAAGTGATATCTAGAGGTATCTCCAAGGAGGCCTAAACTGCAGTAACAGTAGACCAAAATATGTGAGAATGTGTTCCAATAATTTGTAAATAGCCTTACCCAGGAAAAACCATGTCTTAACAATACTATTTTTGAAATGGTGATTTAGGTCCATAGAAAAGAACAGGGGAAGGCATGTGAATAGTTTATGAAAGGGATGATGAATAGATGTATAGATTGGGTGTCTAAAAACAGAGGCCCTTTTCGCATGGCATTTGCCATGCGAAAGGGCCTCCAGAGCGTTGTGCAATTGCGAGGAACATTTCAGATGACATCCTCGCAATCGTGCGACACTGCCAGGGCCAGCAGGTGCTGATCGCACACTATTTCATTTTCGGCTTCTAGCCAAAAATGGTGCATGATCATGCATCACTCCGGGGCCACATGCACATTTACCTTGCCTGCAGAGCTCCGGAGCCACGGCCCTTGTACTTCCTCTCCCAGTGCAACCTGGGAAAATACCCAGCTGCGTTGCGGAAGGAAGAGTTGGAGCTCTCATGTTGCCTGCCGGCCGGCAGACAACTCATACAGAATTGAAGCAGTGGGGACATGAGAGCCTCTCACAAGAGGCTGCTCATGTGATCCCCACACTCCGGTGCCGGACAAAGGTAAGATGGGGAAAGGGCCAGAGCTAGCAGTCTGTCAGGAAAGAGGAAGAAGCTGAGCCCTATTGAAGACGATTAACAATAACAGCCCTGAAGGCATAGAATCATATCTCCAAGGTCTCTAGATTGAATACCTCAGATTATATTGACTGCTGTTGTGCTCAACAGCAACTTGAGACTCACATCTTGTACCCTGTTGTACCAAGCTATAGTGATGCAAACTGGTGAGTTACCAAAATAGCTATATTAAAGGAGCTGATAAAAGTATTTCAGATGGACTGACCCTTTGAGAAGATCACTTCAGTGGAATCCAGGCCTGTGATGTAGATTGGTCTCCCATTTGCACATGGTATCTTGGAGTGGCAAATACAAGGTAAGCATGCTGTACATCTGACCAGGAACTTGCATTGCTATGCTTCCATTATCCTGAGCTAACAGAAGCACTTCATCCCTACTATGGTAACTATGCCCACAGTCTTCTTTTTTTTCCCCCTCCTCTTTCTTTTTCATTCTTCCTCTTCTCCCTTTTGCTAAAGCCTGTTCTGTGTCTCAAATGCTTCATTTGCTCCTGTCCCCAGGAGTAACTGCTAATGCATACAGTAACTGCACTCTTTCCACAGTTGCTCCAAATGGAATAAGAACTTTTTAGTTGCCGAATCTTTTGTGGCTCAGCACCCAAAGAGTTTACATTGAACTTGGAGCAGCTGTAGGATAAGCAGAAGTAAAATCAAGACTGGAGTCAACACCACTGTGGTAGTGGATCCTCCCATTTCTAGTCTTCCCACCATATCCAAAGGGACTCTTTCTAGCCATCCAGGTACAGATCTTCCTGACTGACATTAAAGCTTTTCCCTGTTCCTTCATTGTTCAATATTTTGCTGACCTGGTTTTTCTGCACATACCCTTAGAGTTCCATGGATCATCTTTACAGTGTCCCACATTTGATGGGAGAAAAGTAGAATCATACACTACTAGTTAGGTTGTTTTTTTAAAAAAATAAAGACATACCTCAACTCAATTGTAACTGTAAATTGGTTTCATTGTGTTAACGTAAAACCTGTTGATGTTTTAGCAGCGATGTAAATCAGTCAATCAGTCAGTCAATCAATTAATCAATCACTTAACTTATATCCACCTTTTCTCCAAGATTGGAACTAAAGGTGACTTACTGACTAAATAATAATAATAATACAACAAGAACAACAGCAACATATGTAGCAAAAACACCAAGATTAAAACAATGTTGAACTGTCCATAAAATTCAAACTATCTATCACATTAAAAGCATAAAAAGTAAATCTTTTCTTTTTTCATTTTCACATGCTCACTTATCTGTGACTTTTTTTTTTTTTTTTTTTTGTATTTTGCAACAAATTTTCATATTTTTGGATTTCTCTGAACAAAAATGGCAGGAATTTCCTGTCTAGAAATGTGAAAAATGCTATGGTGATTGAGAAAATTTTGCAAGTATTCATTACCTCCTTATTCTATATATTCCTTTCATATTCTATCATATTGTTGCTTTAAAATGTTGCAATTTTAGGCAGATTACTGACTGCAAATGTGAGATAGCAAGGCAGCTCAGCCATACCCACCTCCTACGCAAATACTGAAGTCACTGTCGCTAATTGTACAGGCATTCTTGGGTCAATAGGCTTATGCTAAAGAGCCAGACATCTCAGAGCAGAAAGGGAAATCTCCACCAAATTGTGATTGTCTTACCCCTGATCTCACACACCTGGACATTTCTCTGTTGTCTTCCCAACCTTTCCACAATACTAGGTTATTTCGGCAGCCATTACCCTTTTATCACCTAAACACTAAGATCATTAACTCTGTCCAGACTTCATTGTTTGTATTGCAACTCCCAATGTCTGCTTGGGTGGGAGAGAGATTCACACCTCTACCTGCAGGATATTTTTCAGGTATAACAACCCAATTTCGAGCAGTTGAGTGCAGTTGCTTGCCCTTCTGAATGCCACACTGTCTTTAGGTGCCTACCTAAGCCACATCACTGCTTTCCTTGATCCTCTCCAGACCAGTAAATATCACCTCATCCCTGAAATTCCTATATCCACACTTCCCTCCCTTTTCCTCTGGCTAGCTCTTGTGCATGTGTGTGAATGTTTGCATATTTTGAGTGCTTGTGTGAAACTCTTTCAATAAGAACATATTTTATTTTATATTTGGAATCTCTGACTGTTTTTTTCCTGCAAGGACCCTGTAAACACAGCTGGTAGATCTTGTTAAGTTATGCCCCTCTCACAGGCCTCCTATTTTGAGCTAAGTAATTTCCCTCCGTCACATGGAGCTATTGGCATCATGGGTGGATCCCTGAGTCACCCATGTTTTGGGGTGACAGCACCCTGCTTGACAGGTTCTGATTTCACATCCCAGATTTGGGAATGAAGAAGAACCACTCTTTCAGTTAGGGCCAGTCTGACTCTGGAATACATCTCATGTTAAGAGGAGCATCTTCCTAACATTCTAGTATTCTCAGCCCTGGACTGGCCCTGCTTCCCCATTAGGACATTCTAGGTTATAAAAGGCATCTCATTTTGTTTGGGATCTCACTTGAGTAACAAAGTCCTCTTAGCTTTGGTGCACCCCTTTATGGGTTTCAGGTTATGTAGATTCAATGGCTAGAATTCTGTATCAGCTATATAACTATGTAACCACCTTATTCCCATAGCTGTGTAGTGCCTCCCAGCCCAGCACACACAACTCCAGTCCCCACTGGCTGGGCAGCAGCCACTCCAAGAGAAGGGGTTTATTCTCTGTCAAATGGGAAGTAGCTAACTGACATTCCTAAACTCTCCCACAGATGACAGCCAGATGCAGGGTTCCTGTTACAATTCTCTCTTGCATAAGAGTTTTCCTGCGCAAGAGGCTGTGGTAGGACATCAGTCATCTGCTCTCCGATCAACAGAGGAATACATTTCTGTTGCTCACAGTGGCTGCTGCCTGGTAAGTGGGGACTAGGGGAATTTGATGGGTCCTACATATTACCTAAAGTAGTGAATAGGTAGGATAAGGAATATGAACCAGTCACAAAGGCATAACTCTAAGTTATGCATTTGTAACTGGCATAGTGAATTCTGACCAGCATCTGATAGGAATAAACACTTCAACTTGGGTTAGCTGACATGTATGTTTCTGCAAGTGTTTAAAAAGGAATATCTATCTGGAAGTATATTAACTTTCCTTGAATAGGTTGTACACAGGCTTCCAATTTAACAGTGGTCTATGGATTAGGAACAATTCCTTCCTGCTATCATAGGTCAGGGAGTTGCAAAGCTGTAAAACTCAGAGATAATTAGAACTGGTTACTTTAAGCTAGACAGGGTTCCCTTTAACAATTCAGCACCATTTTCAGTGTTAAATATTTCCCACAGAGCCGTGTTTTGTCACAACATGGGTCAATGCTGACCAACGGTACCAATAATCTTCCTAACATTTGCATTGTTGAGCATGAAATTCAGAATCACTTCAGTCTAACATTAGCAGAATATTTTCTTCCACTGACAGCTTTAGCCCAGGAAAAATTTCTTTCCTCCTCCCATGAATTGAAACAGAATAGCAATAGCGGCTGACATAGTTTGCACTTGACTAGAAAAGATTTTTTAATGTATCTTGAAGCAATGGGGTGCAAACACTGGATGGTTTCTTTCCACTGAGCACACAGGAAAGTGTTATAGCCCATCTTTATGTGTTGGGATTATTTGGAAGAGGCCTAGAGATTATGGATTTACTCAAGTCTTTTTTTCATTTCACATCAGCACTATCTATTCAAGCGTCAAACCACTTGATACCAACCACTTTAAAGCAAACACTGTCACTGTATGTGCAGTGCATTTTACATGCATGATACCCCCTTTTTTTGAGACAGTGCAGAGGCTTTTCCTATGCCCTTGAACTCCCACTGCTCAACAGCTGTCATACTCTGGAAGGAGCCCCTGCTGCTCTTGTTTACTTGTGAGAAGGGGAGAGAGTAGGGAGGCTATTCAGACACGATGATCCAACATGATTCAGACATGAATTTCTCCCAGAGGAAGGAAAAGGCAGGTACACTCCATTGTAGAATGCAATGTCACTTCAACCTTGCATCCAAGCTGAGACCAGCTGTTTTTCACTGTTGTGAATCATCTCCTTTTCCCTTACCTTCCCCCTAGAAAGTGACAGCAGCAGAGGCCCTTCTTGGGGCCTGACAGTTGCAGAGTCATGGAATTGCACATGCAGAGTTATGACCACTGTCCCTTCCACTCTATCTGTGAGCAGTGACTAGATCTTCCAGTGCAGACATGGCACAGTCCTCCAGCACCTCATTGCTGCTTGAATTCTGGATTCCAAACCCCTCCAGGTTATGTGGCAATATTGACAGCAGTTTGCTGATTTAAAAAAGGCATAATGGAGAAGTGATTTTTTTAAAAAATCCCAGAACTGTCTGGAAGTGATTTCTGAGGGATATGAGGCAAAAGAATATGCCTCTGTTTACTGCAAGAGGCCAAACCAGAAAGAATTTTACTTAGTCCTGAATTTACCCAGTTGAATTTCCTCTAGCACGAATAATGGCAGTATGTGGTTGGGCCATGAGACAAAGTGTCTACAAGGATCCCCATTCAACACAAAAGATTACCAGCTCAATTACATATATGTTTACCCAGAAATTAAGTTCCAGTTCCTGCAGGCAGGGCTTCCTAATATAAGTGTCCATAGGAATACAGCCTCAGTTTATTTTAAGATCTTGGATTTCTCTAAATTGTTTCCTTTGTTGTGGTCCCAAGGAAATGGGTACACATGCCAACAATCACTTTGGGCTTGCACAAATGTATCTATCTATATATTTATAATCTTTATCTATGCACATATCGCATTTGTAAAGATACTTTACCAGATAGGCTACAGGCTTAAATTTTAAAAAAGCTACTGGCTGTTCTGGTGCAACTCTTTATAGAGGAGTTACACTACTTGAATAACAATATGCCAAAGGCTATTATAATCAGGAAAAGCCATTAACACACTTCTGTCTTATACGTTCTGATCCCTATTACATCACTGTGCATCACAGGTTGATAAGGACACACACGCTTTTTCAAAGAGCATTACTTTAGAGAACTCTGTAATTGTAATTGATCTGTTTGGGGAAAATATCCATAGGGAGCTTTAACCAGAAGGAGGATTAACCTACAACTCATACTCTAGATGTCCTGCCTTTCCTGTGGAAATACAATAGCAAGGCCATTTTTTCCTGGATGTCAATACCCTTATAGTCAAAATACAGGTCAGTCAATTTCAAGCATCTGCTTCTCCATCCATCAGGAAAAAATGACAAAGCAAATCATAATGGTACTGTGTCCTTGAGGTCTATCACAATATATTACTGTCCAAACTTATCACTGAATGAGGTGCTTAAATGTTATAATGATTCGTTTTCATAAACTCAGGCTACAAAGAAAGAGAAGCAATTTCTTGACTTTTTTTTTAAAGCACAACATTTGAATTGTTATTTTGCCACATGGCAAGAAGTCATTATTCTTTATGAATACACATTTTTCCATATCCTTATGAATACATAGTCCTGTAAAGCTCAATGCTGACACTTGTTTTCTTTTAAACTGATGCAAATTTGGACTATGTGACCCTGGTTCTGGCTTACATCCCAGATATACACAAGAGCTATTCTAGCTGTCCCACAGACTCTGGCACCTGACATCTTCAACAAACTTTGGAAAGCCATTGTTTGGGCTGGGACCCACAGGAAAGGCAGTTGATACAATTATAGAACAACGGCCATCCAGTTCAACCTCCTGCCAACCTCCTGTACAGCTAAATCACTCCCAAAAGATGGCATCCAACCACCATCGAAAAGCTGTTACCATCAGAAAGCTCTTTCTAATGTTTAGGGGGAAATTGAATCCATTGATTTGTGTCCTACAGTCTAAAGCAGCAGAATACAAGCTTGCTCCATCTTCTGCATAACGTTGCTTCAGATATTTAAAGATGGCTATCCTATCACCTCCAAATCTCTTCTCCAAGGTGAACATAGCCAATTCCTCCAGGCATTCCTTGTAGGACTTGATTTTCAGACCATTTACATCTTTGTCACTTTCTTTATTTCAATGGGACATTATGGTTGACTCTTCCCCCATGAATACATGTGCATGTGCAACCAATATATCACTAAGTGATGAGAGCAGAACATTTAAGTAATAGCTAATTCAGACATTAACTTGGTGCCATGGTGCTAGTATGGACTCCTGAATTTTCTTATTTATACCTACCTATTCCATTCCCAATTCCTCCTCCTTTACCCAACCACCCCACCACTCTTCACACTCTCATTCATTTTATATATATGTCTGCTTAGGGGTCATGCTGAATAAGTTTCACACAACAAAAATCCAATCAACTCAGAAATAGTAAAGTGAAAAAATGTCACACCTGGCAAGATTTTGAATGAGACTGGCCATCTTGACATAGTGAGGCAGCCTGTGGAGGCTTTTTCTAGGCCTGTGGTAGCTCTCAACTCTACTGTGAAACTACAACATCCAGTGTGAGACTGAGATGCTGAATACATTTCTCCTAATATATTTTTCATAATCTGTGAAAAGATGTCTCACTGCAAAACTAACATCATTTTGCTTTACGTAGCTAAGCACACATACGTAGCAAGCAGAAAAATACTAGCAAGTGATCTGAAAGTTACAAGGAACCCATCCACTGGTAGTAATGCTAACAGTAAACAATTATTGCTATTTTAAATTCAGTGCAACATTTTTTAGAACAGTGAACAGAAATCTATCTAGAAGTTGCACAAGATCTCTCCAACACACACACACTCACACACACGACTCATAAAAAAGAGGAAAGAATCTTGTACTCTTTCGTTTATCACATGGGGACAAACCAATTCTTCTTTATGCAAAGAAGCCAAATTATTTTCTCCAGGAATTCAAAAGTACCTTGGTTTATTTTGATAAACCTGCATTGAACCTAGCTCAAGTTCTGCCGTTCTTCACAAAATTTCCCCCATTCTCTTTACTTTTCTCTTTTTTCTGACTTGGAACCAGTGCTATAGTGGTTCATTCTGAAGTGTGGATGCTCATCACAGCAGTTCTAATGAAATTCCCAAAGGGGAGACAAAAACAAAAAGCTGTGTTGACCTATACCAACAAATCATCAGTATATATTACCATGAGGGACAGGTCTTTTGTAAAGTTCATGGGTCTTGACCGACCATCCCCAAATACTGTGAACTACAACAGCATTAGCTCACAATAGTATATTGTTCCTGTTCAGAGGAAAAAGAGCACCTTGGGTATGTGTCGGAAGGGATGATATCATCATCCCTCCTAGTCAAAAGTAATACCAGTGTTTTGGTCCTATGATTTCTGGCTTTAGCACTGATTACTCCTCTGGAGGCTTTGGTGCTAAGAGGTGACAAGTATTTCAAAGGAAAGGAAGGGCACTGGTGAGTGAACTGAGTCACTGAAGGTATTACTGCCTGCATTCATAAAATCATAGAGTTATAGAATCTTAGAGCTGTGTTATCCCAAAATGTGGTGACCCAGGGGTCCACCTGCAATGCGAATGTCTGCACAAGAATGTGGGGAATATTAGTTCAAAGAGGAGGCCTGTGAAGGAGGGATAACCTTGCAAGGTCTTTTATACTTATGTCTACTGGTACTAGTGCAGGAAAAAAACAGCCAGAGATCCAAAAGTAAGCTTACTTGTTTTGTTGGGGGAAATTGCAATCATGCACATGAGATTCAAGCAGTCTCACATTCACACAAGGCTAACTGAAGGAAAACGAAGGAAAGTTTTGGACCGTGAGAGTGCAGGGTGAAGTGAGTGATATTTACCAATTTGGTAGAGAAGCAAAGAGTGGCTTAGACTAGGAGTCCAAAGACAGTACACTAATGGGAATCGGAGTGGCAGAATGACACCAGCAACCAGTGTACTGCAAGTTGGCTAGCTCAAATCTGGGTTTAAATACTCTTTTTTTGCCAGAGGGTGAAGGTGTTAGTAGTGCTCTGGCAGAGTAAACAATGGAGTCTTAAGAGTGGACAATGGGGTCTGGAATGGACTAATGGTCTTAGCATTAGATGGCAAAGGGCTAATGGAGGTTCTGACAGCTCTTTAAGTGTTGGACAGGTGTGAGGACAAAAGGGAAGTTTGCTGATCAGAGGGAGAGGAGCTAAGACAATCAGCCATCCTGGGGAAACATCTCAGATACTTTTTTTTTCTTAAAGGTTGAGTCATCAAGGGCTAAGTGTAAGTCCATTATTGCTGGAGTTTCCTGGCGATCTCCTGACGATAGACATTTTCACACGCTGTTTCTAAAGCGAAGGGGCCCCTTGAGCATCACGTTAATGGGAGGAGCAGTCTGTATGATGCACTCCCATTTACGATGCACTCAAGAGCCGGACGCAGAGCTGACACGCACCTTTTTATTTTCGGCTCTAAGCCAAAAATGGTGCACAGTCGTGCAATGCTCCTGGGGCCCGCGCACACTTACCTGCTGTGCAATGCATTGGGAGCCGGGCTGGTCATGCTTCCTGGCTCAGCGCTAGCCTGCAATTCCCAGGTTGCGCTGTGGTACGAAGGGGCGGGGTGTTCGCGCGGCGCTCGCGTGACCAGCAAGCCAGCTGTGGTAAGGAAGGAGTAATGAAGTGAGCGCCTCACACAAGAGGCTGCTTGCACGAGCGCCGCCCCCACCTCCGCGAAAAGGTAAGATGCAGAAAGGGTATGACTTGGCTATGCCTTAAGGACTTTCTTGACCTGATTTTGCAGTGCACATGTTCAGCCAGCTTTTCCTCTTAGCCAGCATGGCCATGCAGCCATAGCAGAATATAATTTATATTTATGCCAATTGAATATATATTTTGCCAATTAAACCATATCAAAGCATGGAGGTATATGGTCTATTAACAGCAGGAAAGAACTACATCGCCTAATCCCCTGCCATGCAGCAATACACAATGAAAGCACTTCTGAAAGATCCCTATCCAACCTAAAATTACATTCATGGCTTACTGGTATGATAATGTGCCATCCTATCCCAAGCCCTGTCAGGTTCATTGACCCTAAAGCTCACAAATTTAAAGATGACAGTGCTGACAGTTTCGTGACTGCAACTTCCACCATCATGGTCCTCCACATAGCTTTTCAGTGAATGCCACAAAGAGCAAAGAGCAATGATAAGTGAATATCCATACTAAGAGACCAGTAAGAGCTCTCAGCCTAAGCTCTCACCTTGACAGCAAATATAGTTGCATCGTTTTGAGTTTTGACCTGGTTAAGAGGGCAACTAAAATGGTGGAAACCATGCCCTATGAGGTGTGGCTTATGGAACTGGCTATGGTTAGCCTGGAGAAAAGAAGATTAAAAGGTGACGTTATAGCTGTGTTTAAATATTTGAATGGATGGCGTATGGAGGAAGGAGCAAGCCTATTTTCTGCTGCTCCAGAGACTATGACACTGAGCAGTGGCTTCAAACTTAAAGAAAAGAGATTCCATCTAAACATTAGGAAGAAATTCCAGACAGCAAGAGCAGTTTGCCAGTGGAATTTATTAAACAGAAGCTGGATGACCATCTCTCAGGAATGCTTTGCAGGGGGTTGGACTTGATGACCCTTATGGTTTTTTTCATTTCTATGATTCTAAACTTATTGTAGGCCTGGCATGCAAATGAATTAAGTTGTGGCCTAGAGTTTTATTCATTTACTTCTTTGCGTCTCCATCTAGGGTTATGAGCAATACTGGAATGTATCGCTAGAGCAAAACTACACAAGGCAAGTGAAACTGGGATGAGCTTCCCTCATCTTTAATCTATCCAAAAACTTATATCAGAATTTTAAGCTTTAACATTAGCTATGTAGAAAAAATGCAGGAATATTTGTGTGTCAAATTTACTGGCTGCAAACTATACCCTCAGCTCCTGTGAACAACCATCTATACAGTTCTAGTTGCCTGAATGAAAAATCCCACTGAGATAGCAAAGCCAAGACAGCATATTGGCAAAAACTGCAAAGCTAGAAAGAAGTCTGTTGTGACATACTATAGATGACAATACGACTGAAATTGCCAAAGGGCACCAGAGTAAATGAAAGAGGCAGTTTTGCCCAGGTCAGTTCAAAGAGTTTGTTCCAGCATGTTTCATCTGCTGATTTTAATTTGTTTTTCTAATATCGGAGGAAATGGTTACATTCCAGCTATTACTTTTTTTTTCCATCCAGGATTGACACATTCATCCATAGTGGACAGAAAGGACAAGTTGTTCACCATCTGTTCCTGACAGTGATATGAACAAGTATTCAAGATCATCTAAAACTCATTTGCATGCCAAGATGCTTTCAGCCATACACACTGTTTTGTTCCTTATGAATCATAAGTGCCATACTGTCTGTAGCTCAGCTCTGCAGATGGAAGGCAAAGGCAAAGGTGGAGAAAAGGCATGCTAACCAAGGAATGGGTTCTCACCACTATCCCCGTATTTGCCAAGCAGGTGTGAATCAGTCTTATGGCTCTTGGCTGCACTGTATATCCTTTCCCAACTGCTACCTTCCCCTTCCCCCTCCAAGAAGTCCTGCTGGCATAGTGAGTAAAAAAGTAATCTTGGCAAGAAACTTAATTAACCCCTTCTAAAATCATTATCAACACTTCACAGCATTGCATACCCTGCCATTGCAGAGGTGGTGGTGGTGGTCCTCCATTACCAAGTAATATTGATGAAAAGGCTCTCTTCTCCTTATGTATAAATCCATGTGGTAAGGCTTGGTGAATAAAAGTTTCTGTGGGTGCATCTACAGCTGCTTGGTTGTAGTTGATGTTGTTGCTGATGCTGCTGTTTGCCCTCAAGTAGTTTCTGACTAAGGTGAACCTATCATGGAGTTTTCTGGGGCTGAAAGTGTGTAATGTGCCCAAGGTCACCCAGTGGGTATCCATGGTTGAGTGGGGAAAATGAAGCCTGGTCTTCAGAATCATAGTCCAGCTCTCAAACCACTATGCCACGCTGGCTCCCATAGCTGTCTGTACAAAGAAACAAAGGGGAAAGGCCAGAGGGAGAGGCTTAATGGAGACTGAGCAGCTGGCCATTTTGATGGAAATTTAAAAAAAAAATCTCAGAGGAGCAAAAGGAAGATCAAATTGAAAGATGTTTCCTTTCATTAACAAATTTCAGTGGTCTATGCAGGATCTTTCACTTACCTAACAAGAGTATGAAATTTTCTCCCCTCCATGCTACCAACCAAGCCAATAAAGAGCACCACTCAACAGTGACTGCTTTGTTTACTCCATAGCTAGAGCATATTTTGTTGTGCCATCCTTGCAATTGTTAGCTTTATGATGGATAATCAAGGAAAAACTAATGATGCTTTTAGTATCCTACTTTGAAGTCACCAAGCATGGAAGATAATTATGATAATGTACACAACAGCTTTTGCTTCAGTCAAAGCATCACTTCCAACAATCTCTTCTTTCTTATTCCCCCCTCCTCACCTTTCCCCATGGCAATATCTTGGGTAGCAGTAAGAGGCCAAAAGTTGTTCCATTTTCCTTACCACTAATGTTCACTGAACCACATTTAATTAAAGAAATGTATATTGACATGCATAAAATAACCAGGTCAGGGAATGGAACTGAAATTGATTGAGGAGAGCTCTTTCACACTTATTTCAATTTATGAATGTTCAGATGCAGATGGATAGTGAAAAGGTTTAATTTCCATATGTGTTGTTTTCCACAGTGTTGTATAATGTAAGCCTTAATTGAACATGTTCTCTTTCAGCATGGAGCAATCAAGCATGTCCATTTTTTTTCATAAGCAGAGGTCACAGGTCAATGCGGAGCAAGTTCTTGCAATCTAGTTACGGAATCATATTTACATTTGATACATCTATAATATTAAAAACTGTGGATGTGGAAAATTAGCATTCAACAAAGCATACAAAGCATTGACTGG
This sequence comes from Iguana delicatissima, assembly GCA_948472985.1. Taxonomy (NCBI): domain Eukaryota; kingdom Metazoa; phylum Chordata; class Lepidosauria; order Squamata; family Iguanidae; genus Iguana; species Iguana delicatissima. The sequence goes on along the minus strand of CAOKZL010001707.1, from coordinate 62,459 downwards.
CATGCCAACATTTACTTTCATATGGCTGCAATTTTCTCTTTTCTACAATGGAGGAACTTAGTCTCCATCTCTGAGGCACATTTATTAATCTTGTTTTGTTAGGTCTTTATTTTCTTTTCTAGTAAGGTTTCTTATTTTGTAGATTCATTTTAGACTATAGTCATGCACTTCACCCGATACCAACTATGTCCCCATTATTTTGATCTCATAGCCCCGTGGCATTCATGACACACACTGTTTTTCCTCTGTGGAAAATATGCAGAATTGTCCACCTGCTGGGTAATATTAAACTGGAACAGTATGGGGTGCTCTTCCAAAGATACTTATTTAGCTAGAGAAGGAACATTTTATCCACTTGACAGTCTTTAGCACTTTACATTTTATCAACAAATAGATTTTTCCCTGTTGCACCATATACATAAAATAGTTTTTTTCCCCTGTGCTTCCATATAACAATTATGCAAATGCTTACGGGTAAGTGCATAAGTTACCAACAAAGTAATCTTTCATTTTGTCAGAAAAGAGGTGATTTGAGGGTAGTATAAATCTCATGTTCAAAGCTCTACAAATTATTATTCAGCCAATTGTGCATTTAAGGATGTGTGTTGAAATTATATTTGAGAAGCACATTGTATAGGGGTAGGGATGCTGCAGCTTGGACTAAAAGACATTGTGTTAACTCAGTAACTTAAGGTATGAAGCCATTGATGAAATGTAAGCAGTTCTAACACATTAGTGATTGGTTGGTTTTGACATGTGGCTGATCTCTCAGTGAAAACACTCCATTTATAATAAGCTAGAATAAGCAACCAAGCAATATCTTTTTGTGGGAGAAAGATACAAAGTGGGGGCTTGTTGGTGGCAACACCTTCATTATATAATTCTTTGCTGAAAAACCCTGCTAAGAGATTCAAGTCATGCTTTATTTCTTGGTTGATTAACTAACACATTTTTATCTCAGATGGCATCTTGGCTAAACTGTTGTGTGTGTGTGTGCGTGTGCGTGTGTGCGTGTGTGTGCCTATGAGATAAATTTTAATTCATCTATTTATTTATATGGTTTTATGCTAATCTAGTTTATTTGCTTGCTCATGTGTCAAAGAGCAGTAGAAAAGCCAGGGCTGTCATGATCTTGTGGCCAGATGACCCTTTCCCCAACAGATAATTTCTGTATTGACCTTCATTTTTAGAGGAAATGTGGGACACTCCACTTTAGCTCCGATTTTAGAAGGAAGTCAAAACACAGAATTAAGTAAAATAAGTATGCAACACAATTGTTACCATTGCTTTGGATAAAATAATAAAGATATTAAAAATAATAAAGATAAAATAACATAGTGTGCCATAATGGGGCTGTTTGCTATCATATGTCCAGTTGTTATGAACTTATAACAATATAATTTAACAATATAGGTTAATGGTTTAAATACCAAAGTCCCTTCCAAATAATGATTCTTTGAGTCATTCTTTTAGCAGATGGGAAACAGAAGAACAGACTCTGGCCAAAATATCCAATGTTAGCAGGACAACTCTATGTTGCTCCAATTTTGCAGGTTAATTAGTATTTTTAAGCCCACAAAAATATGGACAATCTGAGTAGACTAGACTGATGAGACTGCCCAGATGGAAGCTTCTCCAAATAAGGATGAGTAATAATTTATAAGACCTCTAAAGGTTTGAGGTATTGAAGGAGAATATTCTCAGTTGGATTATCTATGGTTCTGTGAATATGAACTTTACATCATGAATACTGAAAGTCTTTCTCCACCTGCTCTTACAAAACTTAAACTTTTGCTGTTGAATGAGATGGAAGGAATAAAGCTTAAAAGCTAAAAAATAAATGAATCAATTGGCAAGTGGCAATTTGGCCTTGTAACAAAGAACAGACTAATTACTTTTGGAGAAGTAGAATAAACACTTTTGATGAACTTGGAATTTAATTAGAGGGTGACCAATGTGCTTCTGTAAATATGGATATGAGGATAGGTTCTAAATCCAGGCAAAATGGTGTTGCTTCTCAGCTCTTTAAAATGCAGGCTTCCATGCAGATTTGAATAGAAGTGTAGAAATATTAATGATAACATAAAGAAAATGCTTGATGAACTTAAAAATAGAGATTACAGAACAAGTTAAATCACAGATCAGGAGGTATATAACATTGTTATGGAATATTTTTGAAAAGCAGTGTAAAAAGCTTACAATGTCGGTTCAAAATTTAATAATTACTATTGATAAACAAAAAGAGATTTCTCATAATTTGAAGAGAATAGCCTTTCTAGAATACATTTCAAAAGAACAAAATAGTCTTATGCTGATGGAATTTAAATTTAAAGAGACACAACTCAGACTGAGGGCGGCTCTAGAAACAGCTGGATTATTTAAATTGGGCTGTTTTAGAAGTCACAGTGCAGTTAATAAACAGTTCCCTGAGACATTTGAACCCACTGATACAAACTATTTACAACCACAATTTTGCTTATGCACAGAGGAGGGGAAAGTGGCTTTCTTACAAGTTGATACAAGAAAGGATAAGAAAATTTGTTACAAATATTAAGAAAAGAGACCAATATGTGATGAACAAATGAAAACATTAATAGATTTGGAAGAATTTTACAGAGTTTTATATGGGAAAGGCAAGGAAAAAAGTTACAGGTATCTGAATATCTGGACAGATTTCCACTGGATACACTGTGTACGGAACAGAAGCAAAATGTATATGGGCTTGTGATTATAATGGAACTTGTTGAAGCAGTCAAATGATCTAAAGTGGGAAAATTTCCAGGCCCAGATAAATTACCTGCAGTATATTATTAAAAAACTGAAGAGTTGATGCATCCCCTTAAGATGGTGTGGGGTGGTGTGTTAGAAAGATGACAGATGACAGATCCTTGGAGAAATGCTTATATCACAGTGATTCATAAAGTGAATATAGATGAGACATCTACAAAGAAGTACAGACCTATTTCTTTACAAAACAATGACTACATAGTATTTATCACCATTTTGGCAAATAGATTGAGGAAATTTATTTCTTAAGAGTGTTATGAGGACCAGAGTGGATTTTTGACAAAATGTCAATTGAGGAGTAACATAAGAACTAGTTTGAATCTTGTTAGTTATTTGGAATTCCACAGTGATAAAAAGCAGCTTTAATTTATTTATTTTTTAAGATGCTGAAAAAGCTTTTGGCAATATTTCTTTTTAAATTACCTTGTTTCAGGCTGTAAAGTTAAGAAATTAAATAGCTTTTGTGCAATGGCAGAGATTTCCAAATTTGTTTGGCAGGCAAAGAAATCTAGAATAAAACCTAAAATGTTGTATGATACTAAAGAAAATGGTGGTCTAGGACTTCCTAATATTAAACTGTATTATGATGCCTATTGTTTTATGAGTTTGAAGGAATGGGTTTTGCTTACAGGGGGCGATGGGGGTAGTTCACCCCTGGTGGCAATTTTTGGGGGCATCCTGGCTTGTAGCCACATCTCTGCACACTGCAGCCACAGCCCACATCCCATGGCCATGCCCCCTCCGCACCGTGGCCATGCCTCTATGGCCTAGCCCCGCCCCCTCCCGCCCCTCCTCCATGTGCTCCAAGCTCCACCACTGCTTAGAGGTGAAAGACTATTGGATTCTTGGAGGTCATGACTTAAGATTTGAGTGACATGGTTCTCTTTGGTATGATAAAGTCAAGGAACATGCTGCCTTTAAAAAATCATTGTATCCGAAAAACTCTTCTGACAGCTTGGTCCAAATACATAAAAAAAGGTTTCTTTTTCCTTAGATATTACTATTTACCTCACAGCAGGAAACTTTTTCCAAGAAAGAATGGGTTAAAATAAAAAAAATGGATTATATTACAACAATCTTTTGAATATGAAGAAGGATAGTTGGGATCTAAAGGTAAGAGAGATGCTCTCAAAGAAGGGTATAAAACTCAGCTGGTTTCTTATTTACAGTTTAAAGAGAGATTTAAACAAGATAAGAGAGAATGAGTTAAAGAGGCTAGAGAAGATTATTTTTACTTAGAATTATGTAAGAATGATGAGCATGTAATCCAAAAAGTGTATAAATGTATTTTGAAATCAGAGATGGAAGAAGAGCCTGTAAAACAACTTATGATAAGATGGGCCCAAAACTTTGTGCATAGCATGCAAATGAAAGTATGAGTTAAATTTGAAATAAAGACATAAAATTTATTTTGTGTGGTAGTTTAGCAGAAAATATGTACAAGATTATGTATAGATAGTATTTAACTCCAGAAAAGTTGTCAAAACTGTCTATTTCATATCAATGTTGGAGATGTCAGGAAAAGGAAGAATCTATCTTCATATATGGTGGACTTGCAAGAAAGTGAACAGTTATTGGTCTAAGATTTATATGTTAATTCAAAGACACTTTAAAGGTAGATTTTGCAATGTCACCAAAAATGTTTTTTTTTTAATTATTTGGATTGGATAGCAAATCTGGATTATTTCTTTGATACATGATAATGGCTGCAAGAATGCTGTTTGCTGAAACTTGGAAATGGACTGAAGCACCAACAACATAAGTGGGTTGCTAAAATTGTAAAATGTACCCTAGTTGCAAAAGTGACATGGATTTTGAAAGACAGATAAATTGAAGATTTTTTTTGAAAAACTGGAAACAATTTATGGATTTTTTTTTGAGAAATAAGAAACCTAGTGATACAATAATCTCTGGTTATGATTATGATCTGGTTATTAGTAATGCAAGTAATTTGAATATACAGTCGCCCTCCACATTTGCTAGAATTAGGGGTACAGGACTCCGGTGAAAGTGAAAAAACTGTGAATAATTCTAGGCCCACCCAAACCATATGTAACACATAAAAACACACCATGGATTCCTTTGAGACATCAGAGTTCCTTTCACAAGGCAGAGATCGGGTGGCTGATGGGGCTTACTGCCACCTCCACTGCTGCCCCACACCATTTTTAATAGGGACTTACAAGCCTTGTTTGCAATTTTTCAGTTTCACAAGGCTTGCAGTCCCTATTGAAAATGGCATAGGGAGGCAGCACAGGTGACAGCAAATAATCCATGAATGATCAAATCTGCAAAAGTAAAATCTGCAAATGTGGAGGGCTGAGTGTACATATATCTGGAATGGTAGAATAAGGCATTGAATGTTAATCATTTTTTCTTCTTCATTACAGTTTGTATGGGGGTGGGGGTGGCCAGAGTTATTTTGTCTTTTAGTTACTGTAGTTAGGGAGTGTTTATAGTAACAGATTAGTTGTTTAATCTTATAGCAATGTGTTATGCTATTATATATTAGTCTTTGTTTAGTTCAATTTAGTTTGGTTCAGTTTGAGCTTTAGTTATATATGTATATTGTTTATGTATAGTTTGCTTTTTTCCTTCTGTTCCCTTTTCTGCTGTTGTGAATTAGTTTGTGTGTTTTAAAATTAATAAGCATTTATATAAGTAAAATAAAATAAAACAGAAGTACAGATGCTCCAAAATTGAAGATGGATTAAAAAACAAGGTGCTGTTGTCTTCAATATCATTTTTTTAAAATCTGTATTGATGTATTTTTGTCCCCTTTTTTTTAAAGTGAGTACATGATGCAAAAAGGCACAATTCATTTATCAGACAAAAAGATGAAGATGTTAATTAGCTAAACCCAAGGGAAAAGCATCCAAAAGAGTATTCTGTAAGCCATTGCTCTGAATTCAGCTATACTTTGGAAGACTGAGACTGGGAGTGGCTCATTCTAATTATGGAGGTAAGAAACTTTGGGACATTTGATTTTTCTTTTTATAACAGCATGCATCTGAATGATATTTGATATGGGTAGTTCTTGCTCTTTTCTTTCCTATTTTTTACAAAGAAATCTTGCTATGAGAATGCAGCCAGTAAAATTTTATCAAACCTGCCTGACTGCTTTTATCCAGTTTTACATCTGAACTGGCCAAACCTGAAGGAAGTCATTGGATGCATAAATTTCTCAGCGCACATCAGAAATCATAACTTTACTTGGTGTAAAACTTTTACTTAAGAACACATGAAACTGAATTAGATCAATGATCCATTCAGCCCAATAGTATCTGTTCTCTGTGGCACCAGCTACCAGGTCTCTGCTTTCAGCCTTAGCCTACCTGTTCAAACTCTGCTACTGCTACATGATGCCCTTTTATTAGACAGCCCAAGAGTAGATGAACTTCACGAGAACTTAATGCAAATCCAATGTTCCACCATAAACTAAAGGCCATCCCTAAAGCTCCCACTGATTCTTATTTTAACTTCATTCCTTTGGTATATGAAGAGAAAGCTGGAATAGATATCAGTATTATACCATGGATGGACAAATATGACAATTTTGGTTTCTCTTAGGCCCTTTCCACACCTTACCTTCTTCCAGCGCTGGGGTGCAGGGATAGCGTGAGCAGCCTCCGGCAAGAGGCTCTCATGTCCGGGGTCCTTTGGCTCCTCACGAGCTGCATGCTCACATGAGAGCCCTGCCTCTTCCTTCCACAGTGCAGCCTGGGACCTTCCCAGGCTGTGCTGAGGCAGGAAGCGTGACCGGTGTGGCTCCGGAGGCTCCGCATGCCAGGTAAGTTTGTGCAGGGCCTGGGAGCAGTGTGCGATCACGCACCATTTTTAGCTTCTAGCCGAAAATGAAAAGGTGCGCAATTGTGAGTGCATCGTGCAGATTGCTCCTGACAATTGCACGACGATCCAGGAGCCCTTTCGCATGGAAAATGCTGTGCAGAAAGGGCCTTCGTTTCTCATTTTCCCTCCATCTCAGTTAATTCTGTCCAATTTCTTCACCTGTTTCCAAGTTTGTTTGTTTTTAAAAAGTTTGTATGAAAGTGATATGCATTTGGAGCACAATTCCAGGTAAGTATTTTAATACATATTTGTTGATATAATTGTTTTCTACATGTAGCTTTCCATAGTATAAGGGTGTTTGTGCATTTTTCACTTATAAGGGAAGTGTAGCTGTGGAATGAGAGTCAATGTGGTATAGTGGTTTGAGCACTGGAGACTAATGCTTGATTCCCCACTCACCCATGGAAGCCCACTGGGTGATCTTGGGTGCATCCTGCACTCTCAGCCCCCCAAAACCCCATGGTAGGTTTGCCCAAGAGTCACCATAAGTCAGAAATGACTTAAAGGCACACAACAACAACAAGGCTAAAGAATGGGACTAAATGACAGCCTTGCCTCTCCAAATAAGAATTCGGCCTCCCCCATTAAATTTTCTCAAACCTCCACATTTCTAGCCTTGCAAAGAGAGTGCTTTTGAAAATCATTCACACCTAGAACATTTACAGTTCCGGTTTTCACATTCCCTTAGTGACTTTGCTTGGCCCTTTTTCTTCAGATCCTGAAACTCAGGTCCTAAAATGTTCTGCTGCAATTTTATGTTACTGCAATGGTAGAAATTTATAAGCAAAGAAAATTTCACTGGGAGACTGAATGCCTTCATTTTGGTTGCTCCATTACATTCATATATGCATTTTTATGTCTATTTCCTCTTGACATATGTATGATCTCTGTTCTAAAAACTGTGGCACAAAATTCTAGGAAGTGCAGATACTGGCAGGGAACCATATTCCAGGTTTTGCTCTCAAAAGAAGAACTAAATGACAACCTCCCACATCCTTACTGGTACACATTTTACCTCCTGCAACAGTCATGCCACAGCTTTCTATATTACAGATAGGGAATTAAAGCCAAGATCCTGATTGTGTTTAATGTGGGGCTTGCACATTAGGATGATCCTACAAGGGCAATTCCTTCAATCCCCTCCTTCCAATGGCAATGCCCTGTACTTTTCAGGCCTTTTCTGAGATCCAGGAGACCATCAAGGAAACCATGGGTATTGAGTGGGGAACTGGGGGAAAGGGAATTGAAGGAACTTGGACAGAGTGGTGGAGACAGTTTACCAGATACAACTTGATGTCTTGTAGTGAGGATTAATCATATATAGTGGATCCTCTGTCTCTCTGGTTTCCATCCCAGGACGCTTCATGAATGGGAAAAATCATGAATGCTCGCATCCTATATTATTAAATGGCAGTGATGTACACACTGACACTTCAGTAGGTCCATGTGTGGGTCTACCATTTTAAGTATAGGACACAACACTCCATAATTACTTAAATTATAGAATCATGGAAGACACCACAGGGGCCATCCAGTTCAACCCCCTGCTATGCAGGAACACACATCAAGGCATTCCCAACAGATAGCCATCCAGCCTCTGCTTAAAAACTTCCAAAGAAGGAGACTCCACCACACTCCGAGGCAGCATATTCCACTGCCGGACAGCTCTGATCACCAGGAAGTTCTTCCTGATGTTCAGGTGGAATCTCCTTTCCTGCAGCTTGAATCCATCGCTCCTTGTCCTAGTCTCTGGAGCAGTGGAAAATAAGCCCGCTCCCTCCTCGAAATGACATCCCTTCAATATTTAAACATGACTATCATGTCCCCTCTTAACCTTCTCTCCTGCAGACTAAACATACCCAGCTCCCTAAGGTGTTCCTTGTAAGGCATGGCTTCCAGACCCTCCATCATTTTGGTCACCCTCCTCTGGACATGTTCCAGCTTGTCGATATCCTTCTTGAACTGAGGTGCCTGCAGAGTCCACTGTATTGAATCCACCTCTTTCCAAGTGTGCACTCTTGGAAGATATGATTTTGCATTTTGGGGACTGAGATACCACAAGGTACAAATATATATCATTTAGACTTAAAACTGTACTTTCTGAATGTGGATCTGAACAATCATTTGGGGACTACATTTACTAACTTCCCATGGGATCAGCCCTCCATAAGACTGTCTCCTCATCAGGTGGATCTTGGAGAGTGGTGGGACTAGGCCAAAGCCCACTGCTAAGGATCTTAAGACTTTGATTGGCTCATATAGAGAGCCAGCATGGTATAGTAGGTTAGGCATTGAACTATGACCCTGGAAATCTTCTCAGCCATGGAAACCCGCCAGGTGACATTGGGCATGTCACGCACTTTCGGCCACAGAAAACCCATGATAGGTTCATGTTACCGCAGTTTCTAGCCAGACCTGGGGGGCACCAGATATCATTTTGATATCAATAATTTGGCCTTCCTCACCTATTCCCTTCCACGTGCTTGCGAGGCCCCCAGACAAGCACGCAAACAGGCTCGGTCGCTAATCGCCATAATCTTCCAAAACAATACAGGCAGGCCAGAAATAGCCAAACTGCTGCTTCAGGAGACCTCATGGCAAGTACCCTCATTATGTATGCACGCTACTTACAAAGAACTCCATGCCCTGAGCAGGCAGCTTGATGAGCTGAATACTCAAGCGTCAAGCACTCTGCGTTTGCATACTGGCTACTCTATTGACAATTCGGACCTAACTCAATCATGCTAAATTCTGACCTTTCGAAGGCTTTGTCTCCAGCCCAAAACTCATTGTTTTCCCCAAGTATGGACTAGCCTATGGCCACAATTTCCCCTATAAGAACCCCTGACTTTGAGAGCTTCCTCAGATCCCTCCCGACTTCCATACCGCCTTGCTGCTGCTTTGCTAGGCAAGCTTTCCCCTCAGTCCCACGTACTGAGAACCTTCATATCCATGAACTCTATCTTCAGACTATCTGGGCTTCAGGACAGGTACATTATTTCCCATACCAAAAACCTCCTCTAAAAATCCCTCTATCCAACTCCATCCTTTATTTCTCTAGTTATCTGTGTGAGTGTGCTGCATACACTTGTTTGATTGTATTTTAATAAAAACAACAATTATTATTTCACATCTGTTTACTCCTTGACTCGGCCTGACCCCGTAGACGCTGGGTAAAAGATCTCGCTCTGTTGCCCTGCATCTCGTATTACTAGCTTGTCCTCTTTGACTAATTTCCCCAACTTGTATAATTTGGAGAGCATTTAGGTGTCCCCCACGGGACCCCCAGAAATCAGGGTAACATTCACCTTACAGTTGTCATAAGTTGAAATGACTTGAAATCACACAACAGCAGCAAAGTTCATATAGGGAGATATAGTCATAAGTAATAAAAATTTTGCTTCTATAGCTCAGTTATTCAAGTAAAGGCTGAATACTTTTTTTATTTTTCCCAGGTTTTTGGATCCTGCTGTATGTCTGCTGGTGCATTTGCAGAAAATTTCATTACTGCTGTTTTATTGTTTTTTTAAGCAATATTGTTTTAAGGAGGTATATATTTTCAATTTACAGTTGTTAGTATTTTGTGTTCTCAGTTTCCTGTTGCTGCAGTACTTAAAGAAAGGTGAGACAGAAGAACAGAAATACATATATACATACAGAAGTTGTCTGCATTCTCCTTGGACTGTAAGAAGATCAATATTTTGAACTTAATATTTCAAAACATTTTGTAGGGTTGTGCCAAGAGATCCATACAACTGGTTACCTCATTTGTCATATTCAGTCCCACTGTATAAACCTCTTCTTCACTTATAATAAACCAAGGTCTATCTTCCTGTGTTCAAATCTGCGATGTACAGAGCACTGTTGTTTTTCTCATACCTTATCTTTTCTCCTTGCTCCATATATGATTAAATTGTATTTCACTGCATACTTTTTGCTGGGAATTGGACTACCAAAGGTTCATGTAACCGAGCATTCTGTTTCCTGCAGTGCCGGGCCAGATGTGTCTAGCAAATGTATGAACAAGGAAAGAGGGCAAAATCTCCCTGTGTTATTTATCCAGGAATCTGATATCTGGAGGTTTACTGCCTATGATTCACCATCAATATACCCATTCTGTATGGATCTGTGTAATCTAGCTTTCATCAACCACCACATTATTTGGACAACTTTTGTGAGGCTAGGCAGTAGGCCAATTGGTCAGAGGTGATGGGAGTTGTGGTCTTAGACCATTTCCAAATGACGTCACTATAGCACTATACCAACAGGTTGTTACCAGTCCAGGAGCTGTCCTTCTGCATGACATCATCGCTATCTAGCTACTATCCCATCCCCAAGTGTTGCCAAAGCACCATATACTATTTCCAGAAAAAATCCATTAAGAGCCTTCTATAGCACTTCAGTCCCATCAGCCATCATAGTGTGTTACCACTATAGCACTCAATAGTGCTTCCTCTTATGGCAGAACTAGCAGGGGGTGGGCTGTGGGCATGCACAGCTTGTCCCTTCCTCAGCATCTCCCATGGCATGCTAACTTTCTATCACTTCTCCCAGTTTATTATAATGTCTCCTTTGAGTAAAAACTTTTTATTTTTTAAAATACATTTTTAAACAGTATAGGGCAAAAGTGGAATAGTGTACTGGCATGTCATGCTGTTATAACATTGCTGCATTAGTACAGCTTCCAAAAAAAAACCCCCTCACTAAAAATCACCACCCAATCAGGGTCAGTGGGCAGGGTGAAGGTGGGCACAGGAGTGGCCAAGGTCACTGCAATGCGGAAGGAACACTGGTAGAAATACCACTACCCACCCACTTAAAGGGGAAGGGCATGGAAAAGAATGTTCCTTACCCAATGACATTGCCTTAATGGTGATGCTGCCATGATAATGGTATAACACACTAATGGCCTAAAGTACAGCAAATTGCCTAAAACATCTTGAGGGCACCAGGTCAAAAATGGGATACAAGGTTATAATCTGAGACAGAGTTACTCAAGTAAATTGCATATAACAAGTGCTGCTTGCTTACAGCAAGTCATTCACAGAATTGCTTTGTTAATTAATATGCCCACCATCCTTTCTTGTGCAGTGAGTTCTGTAAGTGAATTATGTATTGCATGAAAAAGTGCTTTCATTACTAAGTTCTATGTACTTTCAGTACAAGCATTAAAAGAAAAAGATATTGTGCTGGCAAATAGCATTTTTACAATGTTGAATATTTAGGATGTTGAACATTTATAATGATGAATTTAACAGTTGTTGAAAATACAATCATATTTTACAGTGCTTAATATTTACAACATTTTTCTCAGAGATGGGAAAAATTAAGTTTTGGATGGCAACAGTTGATGTCCAAAAGCTAATTTTTCGAACTTTAGCTTAACCCTTCCTTTTGTTATTTACTTCTGTGAGAAAAGGGGGAGAGGTGGAAAGACATTAAGTTCATTATGAAAATAAAATTATGCTAAGTTTTGAGCAGACTTTCCCCATGAGATGGTTCTCTCCCTCCCCACTCCTCCCGCCTTGGCACATGCCACTACCCTAAGGGGCTTCTCAGGCACTGGCTGGTAATCAGCAGTACCTGAGTCACCACAACAGAAGATTTGGAGTCAGCAGCATCCTTCAGAAAGATTGGTGAGGAAAGAAATGAATGTCAACAGGCACTCTATCTGCAGAGAGATTACCATGTGCTTTTCATTCCTCCTTTCTCCCTCCTCCGCCGCTGTTCAACTTATGACATAACAACGTGTGAGTTATTAAAAATTTAACATTATTCTGAGCCATCCATTGCTGTGCATTCCAGACACTTCTCATTTCCCACACCTTGTGCTCAAAAGCACTTGCCTCCCTGAAAAATGGTGGGAGGAGAGGAAACCCTTTGACAATATACATTGCAGGCAGTATATGGCAAGTGAGCTTAACTCATGTATATAAATGTCACAACTCATCAAACCTCAAGTATTTCTGTTGTGCACTTTCTCTCTCTCCCTCCTCTTCTCTCAATCTCTTGAACATTTTTATCTCTTTGGAAGAGCAGGTTTATTGCTAAGCAGTTGAAAAGGTGTAGCAAGTATCTCTTTTCCCACAACATTTCATGCATGTCACTGTCATGTGTGGTCAAGGAATTTCCTGTTTGGACTACTGTAATGTGCTGTACGTGGACCAACTGAATTTTCAAAGATTCTTCAAAGGACTACCAGGAGGTCCACGATATGAAAGAAGCCTTTTACCCAATGAAATCTGAAACACCTTTTGAGGACTTTACTCCAGGACTGATATGGGGGAGGGATATACATGTTATTTTGCATGGCTGGTGGTAACTGCTACTGCACTGGTGATGAGTGGCACAAAGCATAATAGTCAGCAAAGAACAAGAGAGACAAGGAGGCAGGAAGAGGATTCCCATAGTACATTTCCTCATGGTACAGCATGTGCACATGGAAGTTGCTGAATATGACTTCAACATCCCCTCAGTGTAGCATAAATACACATGGAAACACACTGCAGCAGCACTATGCGACCTTTACACAGAATAGCAAAATCTGCAACCTAGGTCAATGACTGCATGCCTTTCTGTAATGTGCAATGTACAAAGCACAACAGCAATGTTCAATGAGCAGTCATCCTGAGCATTATGAATAGGGATGGGCCAACCGAATCCTCAAATCCTGGGTAAGGATTTGAGATTCCTGAATCCAAATTCCTGTGCCAAAATAGGCAAACCGAATCTTTTGAATCCGCCAACTAAATAGATTGTTGAAGATCGGGATGCCTGAAGACCAGGGAGACCAGGATGCCTGAAAACCAAGGAGACCAAGATGCCTGAAAACCTGAAAGACTGGGACCCCTGAAAACCTGGGAGACCATACATACAAGGGAAGATAGTAGGTAGGTGAGGTTTTCCCTTGGAGTAATAATGGCCTTTGCTAACAATTTCAGAAATTACAGCTGGGCTTGTATTCTAAGATATTTAAATTGAACATTTCATATTGAAGTTCAGTACTTGACTAAAAGCTACAGGTTTGAGATTTCAAGAACAGCTGAAGTGTTCCTTTGCATAGCTCCCTTGCAAACCTCTTTCGGACACAATTCTGGAGTTTGGAGTTTTACAAGGTGTCACAGCCTTCTCTGCCACAAAACTATGACAATTGTCTTGGCCAGACTTCTTCAGAGGGAGGTTTGCCTTTGCTGAGGCTTTTGCTAAGGCTGAGAGAGTGTTTCTTGCCCAAGATTATCCTTCTTTCCCTTGCTTTTTAAACTCTTTTTAAAAAAAGGATTCAAAAGATTCAAGATTCATGAGATTCGTGGGTTCCCAGAACCTACCAGATATTTGGATCCGGATCCAGATTCGAAAAATTCTGGATTCGTCCCATCCCTAATTATGAAGCATGTAACCACAATGTGCAACATTGCTGTATGTGCAACTCTGCTTCCAACCCTGACAGCAGAATATGTCAGCTGTACTTTGGCAAATTATTTACCCTACATGTACAATGTATACATATGTCACGAAGAGAATGCCAGTCTATATGTAACAAAGACAGGGGATGGACAGATGACAAAGAGAAGTGAGAGGGACTGTAAAAGGTTTTGGAAGGAGGGGTTAGATGAGAAAGACAGATTGGAAGAGTGGAGAAAGACAGACACAGAAAAATGGGAAAAAAGACCGAATGTATAGTCTTGGACACATGCAAAGTTCCTAAATAGAAGACAGATTAAAAAAAGATGGGAAAACAGATCTCTGGAGACCACTGACAAGAAAGGAGAAGAGAAAGCCTTAGAAAGAGTTGATAGAAGAAAAAAGGCAAGGCAGTCAGGAAATGTGTGTGTAGGGAATTCAAAGATGGACTGAGTAGCAAATATAGTAATAGGATTCATAAAATCAGGGATAATTTTGTAGGTATTATAATTAACTGCTTTGGCTATTGTTAAATTAAGTTGTTGGGTTAGGGGAATGATAATAAGGATTTCAGTGCAGTATTAATTATTCTGAATGTAGCCAACTCTGTTAAAATGGCAATTAAAACTACTATAGACCCATTTAAGAAACCACACATGTATCTTAGTGTCTAATTATTAATTTCATTTTCAGGTGTTTTAAGAAGAACAGATAGATATAGGAATCTTTGGTCAGAATCCTATTAGTGACATATGCATGCATAATGTTTACGCATATCTTTGTTTCAAAGGAGCACAGGAGGCTATTCTCTAGCCTCTCACATCCCCATTCAAAGCTTCCCCCAAGTTACCAGGCCAGGAGGAGAAGAACAGCAGCAGAGTGATGAATCCCAGGGAAGCAGCTGATACTGAGCAGTATAACTGGTGATCTGACTGCTTCTCCAACATATTGACTGAGGTCATTTCTGCACTAAACTGTTATAGTACTATTATTCCACTTGCAACATCCTATGGAATCCTGGGGTTTGCAGCTTTGGGAGGGACTGGCTGGTTCCTTCCCAAAACTGCAAACCCCAGGATTTCAGAGGATGTTGCAAGTGGAATAATAGCGTTGTAACAGTTTAGTGCAGAAATGGCCTGAGAATATAATTGCTCTTCTTGGTTGTTGTTTCTTAAAAATAATTTCTATTAATTCTATCTGTTAATCCTATATATATATGTATATATATATTTAATCATGGTGTACAGATTGTGGGAAATCGGGTAGTCTTGACATATATTTGCATCCTGCTGGTGAATCTCAACTTGTTTTGTCTTGTTGTGTGCCTTCAAGTTGTTTCTGATGTATGGCAGCCCTAAGATGAACCTGTCCTGCAGTTTTCTTGACAAGATTTGTTTAAAGTAGATTTGCCATTGCTTTTCTCTGAGGCTGAGAGAATGTGACTTACCAAGACCACTTGGTCAGTTCCATTGCCAAGTGGAGGATTCAAATCTTGGTCTCCAAGAGTCATAGTGCAACATTCAAACCACAACCCCATGCTGGCTTTCCTAGTCCCACCTAGGGTAGGCCTATTCAATCACTTTATTCAAATGTTAGCCAACACATAGCTAAATGTCATTGATTGAATGGGTTTACTCTGTTCAGGGCTATCAACAATATTTAGGCTTTTGTTTCCCCATCTTCTCTCTCTGTGTTTATTTCTTTTTAACCTCACTCATTCTATTTCGGGGGTGGCTGGTTAGACAGATGGGAAATGCTTATTCCAGAATTCATGCAACTGTTTCCTTCTCTCCCAAACTCAAATGAGGGACAAGTCTGGAGAGGGGTGGGATGGGGGCCAGTTAGATGATGGTTATTCTTTTTATTTTCTTCACAGTTAGCTTTTTAGTGTACTAATTTAAACCAGAATGGTATAGTGGTTGGTTGTTGGACTAGGATTCTGGAGATTGGAGTTCAAATCCCTTCTCAGCCACGGAAACCCACTAGATGATCTTGGGCAATCATACTCACTCAACTTAGGCCATTTCCGCACTAGGCTGTTATAGTGCTGTGATTCCACTTTCAACCTCCTATGGAATCCTGGGGTTTGCAGTTTCAGGAGCGGCCAGGCGGCCCCTCCCGAAACTGCAAACCCCAGGATTCCATTGGAGGTTGAAAGTGGAATCATAGCATTGTAACAGCCTAGTACGGAAATGGGTTTAGAGAAAAGTGATGACAAACTTTTCTGAATAAATCTTGTCAAGCTGGAGTAAACTTGAAGACAGATAATAACAAATCTCCCTTTTTCTTAATTTACTTAGTTTTCTCAACAAGTTTCCAGGAAAGAAAGAAGCAGTTGTAGCCAACGGGCACAAATATGGTACCAGTCTCTATCACATTTGGGGGGAGGAGCCTTCCAGACTTTCACATCAGATAGTTTAAGAAGCAATCTTCTAGAGTTTAGCCTTGTGAGACTAAATTATTAAGACTAAAATAAACATATTGTTCCTGACAAGTTTTGGGACAGATGGGTGAAATCTGTGATATGTTTTTAACTTTACTTCAATCTTTGATATGGCTGTTCCTTTTTAACTTATTATTTGCAAGGTGTCAAGTGACTTCTTTTTTATTTTATTGATTCTATTTTCACCTTTGCTTTATGGATTTTATTAGCTTTAACAGCAACATGTGCATTTGATAGATTTTAGAAAGCAAATATGTTCTATTAATCTTTCTTCTATCTTTTCTGTGATCCCAGCTTGGTTGCTCAATTGATGTGGGCCTTTACAAGTCATGCTTGTATAAATCTATCTGTCCCCCTTGATTTTAGTGTTATTAATTGCCATTGAGTCAATCTTAACTTCTGTTGACCCTATGGATGGGAGACCTCCAAGCTACTTTACCATCAGTTGCCCTACTCAGGTCTTGCAGATTCAGGGATGTGTCTTCCTTGATTGAGTCTATCCATCTATAATGCAGTCATCCTCTTTTCCTACTGCCTTGTACCTTACCAAGCATTATTCTATTTTCTAATGAGTCAGGTCTTCTCATGATATGACCAAAGTAGGACAGCCTCACTTTAGTCTTCTTTCGTTCTAGGGAGAGTTCAGGTTTGATTTGCTCTAGGACCCATTTATTTGTCTTTTTAGCAGTCCAGGATATCTGTAGAACTCTTCTCCAGCACCTCATTTCAGATGAGTTGATTTTCTTCCTATCATTTTCCTTCATTGTCCAGCTTTCACAAACATACATACAAACTGGAAATGTAATGGCATGGACAATCTTGTCACCATTAAATGCCTCCCAATTCCAAATATTGTCTCATATGGAGAGTGATAGAGTCATGCAACTGGAAGGGACTGCAAGGCCATCTAATTCAACCTGCTCCTATACAGCAATACACATTCCAGAAAGATGGTTATCCTATCTCTATTGGAAGAACTCCAAAAAAGGAGAGTCCCCCACACCCTGAGGTAGTTTATTCAATTGTCAAACAGCTGTTACCATCACAAAGTTTGTCCCATGAAATGTTTTCAAATTCTAAAAGTCTACTCAAGGGTTGATAATTGTAGATGGCACATTTTCATGGCCACCATAGTTATTTGGCTGATGCACAGTTTACATGATATGGAACTTGTAGAGAACCTGGAAGAAATAAATAAATATGAAACTGGCATTGCTTCTTATCATATATCTGGCATTCTCATACCAACAGTGTGAAGAAGTAATAATGTTCTAAATCCAACTGTTAGAGTAGACTTATAGAATCAATGAAACTTGAATAAGTGTTACTTCACAAGTTTTAATTGATTAAATAGGTTTATCCTAGTTGGAACTACCAATTGGATTTAAGCCAGTATATTCAATAAGCAAAAAAATAATATCCATAATAATATCATTGCTTGTTCACAATTCTTTAGTGCTTATTATTTCACATAATAACCCTTATATTAAGCATGAAGAATTAAAAACAGTTCTCTGCATTCTGACCCTTTGCAGTCAGACAACATTTGACAAAGAGATTTATAGACTTCAATGATCACTTCATGAAATTGAGTTTTTCAACAGATTTGCCCATGCTAAACTCATGTTGAATGTCTGAATGCAAACCCAGATCATGTCAATGTATCCATTTTCCAAGTTCAAGGTTCTAAAGATTTTTCAGAATGTGTTACCTTGTGATGTGGCTACATGCAGAATTATCAAAGAAGTTTCTGACACAGGGAAATCTACTAAAGAGGTACAAGTTGTGTTGACTTTAACATATATAAGATTTCCTGCATAACAACTGAGATCTGGAGGAGGGACCCTCCTCTATGTCCGGGGAGAGGACCTCCTTTGTTGCGACATTCCAGCTGTAGAATGCCATCCCATTCAATGTCTGACTGTCCTCTGTGTTGGTTTCTTTCTGGCACCAAGTCAAAATATAACTTTTTAATTAAAGTCTTCAGGGACTTATTTACTTCATAGTGTACATGTCCATTATTTTAAATTGCTGAAGCTAATAAAGTTATTTTAACTGTTGTTTTGTTTAATAAGTTTTTATCTCATCTGAATTATCTGTGATTTTCTGCTTTTAATACTGTTGATATTGTGTGCCACCCATAGATTCTATGACAAATGGTGGAATCAATCAATCAATCAATCAATCAATAAAATAAATAAACTTATGGACCACATTTTAGGACTTGGACAATTCATCCCCATCTCCCAGAACATCCTTTGTGCCATACATGTCCAACAGGTGACTCTTTCTCTCTTTTTTGTGTGTGTGTGTGTGTGCGCGCGCGCACGCGCATCTGTATGGTAAACACTACCATAAGAAAAGAGCAGGTAAAACTAGAATTGGCTGTAGGATGAAGAGTAATTTCAGTTAACAGCTGACAGATGTTCTGGTAGGAACAATGCCCAAATACAGGACAAGAACCAAAAAGAACATCTTCCCTCCCCCCACTACCTCCCAGTTCCTCACAGAAGTTATTTCTCACTAGCAACAGAGTCAAATGAAAGACTTCCTGAAAGCAAGAGAAATTGTGTGTGAAGGGAAGAAACTCAGCAGGCCTGGCAGAGTTGGCAGCTTTCCACACGTTGCATTATCTGTTAAGTGCTAGGTTCATTTCAGCAAATGTATGTTATATTTCTGGATATTAAGTTGACGTGAAAAACCACTGCCTGTGGTAATTAAAGAATTATGTATATGCAACTGACCTTAGAGCTTACTATTAATAAAGCAAGAGTTCTAAATTGAAAGTGTCTTTCTGGATGATTTCCACCTCTCCAACATATTGGTGTTCCTTCTAGGGCCAAAGCCACAAACAGCTTCAGCAGGGCATATGAATGAGCAGGTTAAAATATATTTGAAAAGCAATATGGCTGCTTTTCTGTCAGCTTGTATGTATTTCAGAAAGAACAAATAGTGCTTTGATTGTATTTTGAATAGCAAAAGCAATCAAAAAGGCCAAGCCGGCAGGTTCACAGACCATTAGCTACCAATTTACTCAGCTAAAGAGAAATTGTTCCTTCATAAATGTACAATAAGGCTATTATGAATCATTTCTGTGGTACAATACCATTTTGATCTCAGTAGGACTCCTGTTGGCTAGTCCCAGCTAGAGTAACCTCGTTGAATCAATTGTCAAGTGGTGAGTAGACGTACAAGCAGTTCTGATTCATTTAGTGTCTTTACTATAGTTGGGAACTAACAACTAGTTTCTTCCCACAACAATCCAGTGTAGCACTTAAGGCTTGACAAAGACTGAATAGCCCAAGGTCACTCAACTACCTTCGTAAAGCAGTGTCTGAAAATGTCTCTCATATACAGATGAGAGACCAGGGTCCAAATTCCTTTTCAGCCATGGATATCCACTGGATGACCATGACCATGTCTGGGAGAGGAAGGCAGTGCCGAACCTCCTCTGAATAAATTTTGCCAGGAACACTCTAGGATAGGGTCACTATAAGTTGGAGTCATCAGCATCAACATCTCTTCTGGGAGGGAATCGCTTCTGCTGTGCTCCCTCTCCACACCAGCTGCCTGCTGGATGGGAGGAAGTACAGTGGCCCTGCCCCTCCCTTCTGCAGCACAGCCCGACAGTTTCCCAGGCTGTGTTGGGAGAGAAAGTGCAGCCATTGTGCTTCCTGCCATTCTGCACGACAGGTAAGTGTGGGAGGGAAGCAGAAGGACGCCACAATCATGTGTTATTTTGGGGAGAAACCTGAACATGATTTAATCTGAGATTGCGACAGGATGGCCACAGGATCACGATAACATCATGCAGAACCATCATCGCGATCCTGTGGCCACCCTGTGGCCATTGTGGGTTGGAGGTGGTGTGAGAAAAGAGCCTGTGTGTCTGCATTCTGGTAATCTTAGCAGCTGTCCATGAGTGATACTTTGCCTAGAGAGCACAGCCTGGAGCCAGCAAAATACAGGCAGCATGGTCGCAAGAGAATCCCATACTTTCTCAATGGTGTCCTTTTCCTCTGGGATTCAACATCGGTGGTGTCACTTTGATTTTTTCAAAAAAAGTCTTCTGGCTCTGGTAGATGTGTTCTTTCTAGAGATTAAGGCTTCAAGAATAAATCTAGGACAGGATAGGAAAATTATCAGTTAGGAAAAAGGAAATTAAAGATAATTACCTACCATTTGGTGGTTTAAGCCTGAAACACATTGCATCCCAATCATAATGATTTTTGGACCCAGTGTTTTAAAGTCAGTGCATATCTTTCGTGGATAAGCACAAAAATAAGTAATTTGGAATATCTGCAGTCATTGAATGGGTAGAGGAGCTAGAATATAGATCAAAAATTTTATTTAGGCCAAACTTTTACCAGTCCTTAAAGTAAGCCCACTGATCTGCATTATAAAATAAAGGGCAATTCAGAAAGGGCGTACTGAAATTATTTTCTTTTGCCATTTCTTCCAAATTTCCAATACTTTCTTTAGGAAGGGATTTTTGGATTAAGAAGGAGACACTTTTGAACTCAGGAGGAAAATTAGGCTTACTAGACTATTGAATCTCACATTAGCAGATTCTAATGATAGCCAGGTTTTCACAGAGTTATCATCCATCAGTCAAATAACTTGCCTTATCTGACAGACTGCATAAGAAAGAAACAGGTTGGGAATCCCCAATCCACTTCCTTTCTGTTTTCTATACATTATTGCCTTGTAACAATTTACTGTTATCAATAAAGTTTCAGATAAGTCCTTGCTACTGTTGTAATAATAAATTGATAACTGCTGCTGGGATCATTTGAAAAAGATATCACATTTTAGGAAGAACTGGCATTTTTACAGTAGAAATTCTACCACACAACTTCATGATCTCTCTGTATTCTTGTACTGCCAGATAAGTTCTGAGATCCTGTCCAAGGGTAGCTCATGATATTATCCACTTTTTCCAAACACAGTAGATAGGAGTCCATGAAGTTTCATCATGGATTAAACAGGGAATTCCATCTGATTTGGCTGGAATGTTCAAATGCACCCCACAGTGATCATGGATGTTCTCTATAGTTTTTTTGTTTTTGTTTTTTTCTGATTGACTCTGTTTGGACCCTAGATTCTTGTACATTCCCACTAAGCAGCAAAAGTATATCTTGAAAGGCCTAAGGCTAAATTTTTTGCTGGGAATTATTAACCATGGTTTTTACATCTTGCTGTTACCCTGTGAATTGGGGGTCCCGGGAGGGGCGCCAAACAACAAACCAAACCAAGCAAAGACAGGAAAATTTGTTGGAGCACTCTCTTGGCTAACAAGAGGAAGGGTAACGCAGCAGGATCTTTTACCCTATGTCTACAGTGTCAGGTCAGTGAGGAGACAAATGGTTCAAACAGCAATTAAGATTTATTAAACAGTTATTAAAGAAAAGCACAAACACACTCCTAACTAGAAAAGGAAAACAGAGTTCAAGGGGAATGGGTGATACGCCACCTGTCCTGCAGTCCTGGAGAAGCCAATTGTAGAAGAGGAAACCCGGTGTGGTGGCTGAGGGGAATCTGCTGAACCGAGCGGCAGCAGAATGAAGTCCAAGCGATCCGCCGAGAGTTCCGAAGAGCTCTCAGAGCGGGGGATTTTTATAGGGGAAAGAACAACCGCAGGCTACTCTGGTCTTGGGTGAAAACAATAAGTTTTGAGTTGGAGACAAAGCCTCTGAAAGGTCAGAATTTGCATGATTGAATTATGTTCCAAATTGACAATGGTATGGCTGGTATGTAAATGCGGCTAGCTCAGTGGTTAAGTACCTAGTTCGCCAGGGTGTCCTCTCAGGGCAGAGGATCTTTTTGTGGTAGCGTGCATTTGTAATGAAGGTGTTTGTTTCAGGAGGTCCCCTAAAGCAGATCTGGCAATATCTGGCTTGGTTTGATGGGAACAACAAGTAATAGCCATGCCTAGTTTCGCGCTTGTTCGGCGGGCCTCACAAACACTTAGCTGGTGGCAGAATAGGACCGAATTGCAATATCAAAATGATATCTTTGTCAGCGGCAGGCAGCAGTCAAGCAGACACAGGACAAACAGCGGAGAGTGACAGCGTTTATTGCTGCCAGCAGCCAAGGGGTTACAGAAAGTAAACTGTCCTAAACTCAAGACATGCCTTTAACAGCAGCAGGCTTCAACAGAAAACAAAGGAGGGTTACTTCACTCGAAACGCAGGCAGGGTCCTTGGCTGGCAAGAGGCTGGTAGCACGGTCACGGACAGGAGGGGTTGGAACCAGATGCGGGCGGGAGGAACACGGTAAGCCAACGGTTGTTGCTCCATGCCTCTCCCAGCCCAGCGCCCATCCTAAATAGCCCCCTTGGCCGGCGGCGACCAATCCAGTGCAGGCACGCGGCTGAGGGCTCACAGCTGGGCTCACAGCTGGGAGCTCTCAGCCCGCAGCTGCTTTTCCATTAACCGCCAGGACCGGTGGGTTGCTTCCTTGTTTTGTTGCCGCTGCCGGAATGTGGGAGGCGGGGCAACAGCCTCAGCCTCCTCTGGGTCGGAGCCACGGGTGGGCCCCGGGATCGGGACCGGGACCCGCCTCTCCCGCCTCGCCCACCAGAGGGGAAACTGGATCACCTCCAGTGCCATCATCGGGACCACCAGTGTTGGCTGCGGCGGCCTCTGCAGCATCCGGGCAATCCCTGGTGGCAATCCCTGGTGGTGGCGGCAGCCTCCACGGCATCCCGGCAATCCCTGGTGGCGGCGGCGGCCTCTGCGGCCTCCGGGCCCTCCTCCGCGGCGGCAACAGCCTCCGCGGTGGCCTCAGGGACGCCGGCAGGCTCGGCCATGCCCGAGCTCCTGACAATCTTTGGATCACCAAAGGCCAGGCCAGGACACTGTGGTAACATTGCATTGACAGCAGACTTTTCACTGCCATTTGCCCCGATCCCAGAAACAGTTACAACATTAATTTCCTCTCTTCTTTCTCTTCCCACTCATAGAAGTCTCCTATTTTTTAAAAAATATTGTGATAAAATGTAAGTCACTTCAGTGGTAATGTATATGATTGAAGTAGTGCCTTTCAGTATAAATGTCTGTCCCAGGGTTTAAGTCTACTGGAGGGACCCTCATATATGTTCCACCAGTGGAAGTAATACACTACAGCCATTTCTGCACTAGACTGTTATAGTGCTATTATTCTGCTTTCAACTTCCTATGGAATCCTGGGATTTGCAGTTTAGGGAAGGGCCTTTGAGTCAAACCAATAATCTGAGTGAAGTGTTGAAGTCCAAGGTCTAAAGCACACAGGTAGAGGATGCAAGAATCACACGGTTGTCACCACCAATAGTGTCAGTATTTCCCAGCAACCTTCTGTTCCCGAGGCCTCTAATTATATAGCCTCAGCCTCATGGCCAACTGTGACCCGATTAAAGAGCCCTTCCCATAGAAGCACTGCCCAAGGCCTGAGCTTTCCCTTTACTTCCTGCCATGGCTGCCATAAGTACTGCCTTTTTCATGTTTCTGGGGTGTGGCTGCTGTGAATGGACCTGTCTGGATCCTGGAAGTCTGGGTCCTGGGAAAAGGACATGATAATAGCACCTCAGGAGAGAAGCCCAGCCCAGTAGCATATGGGAGGGGCTTGTGGCTGAGTTTAAAAAAAAAAGATATATAAAGTCAAGTACTGTGGATATTAGTTTCCTTCAGTGAGAGCCTAGCAAAGAGCTAGGGAGTAAAGTCCCTAAGTCAATCAGAGACTGTGACTGTTTTTGAAGGTTTAACCCTCAGTGTAAGCTTAGTGAGAGGCAGAAGAATAACTGAAACTTAGTAGAATCTGGTCAAAGAGTTTGATCTATATTGGGGGTTATGCCTTTAGTGGGAGTTTAGCTGTTATATACTATGTGTGTCTTATATGAAAGTCTAAAGATATAATTGAACTATAGGTTGTTGTGGGTTTTCTGGGTTTTGAGGCTGTGTTCTATTAGTATTTTCTCCTGATGTTTCACCTGCATCTGTGGCTGGCATCTTTAGTACTGGTAGCCAAATTTTGTTTACTTTCTGAAATTACAAACCCATATTGGGTGAACCTCCCACCATATCAACGACTCAACTCACTTTACAGAAAAGATCGGCAACCTTGAACTCAGACCCAGAGACAAACTGGCCAGCTTTGATGTCATCTCCCTGTACACCAAAGTTCCCTTAGCAGACACCATTGCACTCATCAACCAGATTTTTCCCAAAGACATCACAGCCCTGTTTCAACATTGCCTCACCACAAGCTACTTCCAGTGGAAGAATGAATTCTACAAGCAGAGAGACGAGGTCACCATGGGAAGCCCGCTTAGCCCAGTGATAGCAAATTTTTACATGGAACACTTTGAAAAGCAAGCCTTGGAAACAGCACCAAAAAGTCCACTATATGGTTCTGTTATGTGGATGACACTTTCACCATTTGGAGGCACAGGGAAGAAGAACTGACCATGTTTCTGGATCATCTGAACAACATCCACCTGAACGTCCAATTTACCATGGAAAAAGAAAATGAAGGAAGACTACCATTTCTGGATGTCCTGGTCATCTGCAAACCTAACTGTCAGTTGGGCCACAGAGTTTACAGAAAACCTACACGCACTGACAGATATCTACACAAGAACTCCAACCATCAAACAGGACAAAAAGGAGCACAATAAAAACTCTGGTAGACCACGCAAAAAGGATCTGTGAACCCCACCTCCTGAAAAATGAACTGAACCATCTAAATTGTGCTCTGCAGACCAATGGTTACTCCGGTTCAGACATCAGAAAAGCCTCAAGACCCGGAAAAACCCACAACAGTGAAGATAAGCAGCCAACCAAACATCAAAGGGGTCACTGACCATATAGGGAAATTGATGAAGAAATATGATCTCCAAACAATCTACAGACCGACCAAGAAAATTCAATAAATGCTACATTCAGCAAAGGACAAGAGGGATCCTCTAACTTCTGCTGGAGTTTACCGCATAACTTGCAGCTGTGGGCAGGTCTACATTTGGGACTACAAAATGCAGCGTCCAAACACTAATCAAAGAACACAAAAGACACTGCAGACTGATCCAGCCAGAAAAATCAGTGGCAGCAGACTGTGTTATAAACCAACCTGGACACAGAATGCTTTTTGAAAGCACAGAAATTCTGGATCATTCTGACAACTACTATGTCAGACTACACAGACAGGCCACTGAAATCCATAAACACATGGACAATTTCAACAGGAAAGAAGAAACTCGGAAAGTAAACAAAATTTGGCTATCACTACTGAAGAACACTAAAAACATGCCAATGAACACCACCCAGACTCTGGTGGTCCCTCTACAGGGAATAATGCAATGGATTGCTAATGTACTTAACACACTGTTATGCATATCCCCTGACTAACAATAAAACCCTGGGGGATATCCCATTTAACAATAGGCCATCTGCAACACATGCAAAATGCTCCCTCCCACCCAGGGGACTACACAAGTATATATACTCTGTTCCACTTCCATGCCACTGTATCCTCTGAAGATGCCAGCCATAGATGCAGGTGAAACATCAGGAGAAAATACTAATAGGACATGGCCTCAAAACCTGGAAAACCCACAACAACCTATGGATTCCGGCCATGAAAGCCTTTGACTTTACATATAATTGAACTGTTTCTGAGCAATTAGTTAATACTATCTGAAGACTGCACTGAGCAAATGTACCTATGAACCCTAATATGCTACTTTATTCTTATTATTATCTCAATAAATGTTACAGTTTATCTTTGTCAACATTGACTCTGGTTGAGTTGTACACTGCATATAAAGTAACACAGAAAACATGTTACCATAAAATCATGAAGTGGTTCTAAATAAACAACAACAGCAATAACAAGGATAAAAACACTACCTTCAGCAATCACTACCAGGCGTGGAAGTAGATAGAAATGCCCATTACTTAAATACATTTCTTTTTAAGAATCATAAACAACCAAAATCTCATTATGTGTCAAACAAAGGCTCCTATATCCATGTGCACATGCTCAACGTCAAAATAGGTACATGCACATAAATGCAGATATGAGTTTTCAACTGGGTGTAAAAAAATGTTAATCCCCATTTGAACAGAATGTGTACGCGATATTTGGAAAACTTAATACTGCACTGAAATTCTCCCTAACACCCATCAAATTATCCAACTTAATTTAATAGTAGCCAAGCAGTTCCATTCCTTAGAAAATATAAATACAAGAATATGTATCTATATGTCAAAATTTGGGACCAAATGATCATTTACAAAAAAAGTTAGAAATTAATTATATACTACTACATATGAAATGATCCCTGATTTCATGATTCTTGATATTTTTAGGAACCTTCCTTTCCCTTCCTTTTCTCGGCAGATGTTCCATCACCCTTCATTTTTCTTGGGGCTGCACTCTCTCTCTCTCTCTCTCATCTCTTTGAAATGCTCTGTAGCTTCCACTGCATCTTCTGTTGTCTGTGATGCCTCCTTGGCCCTTTCTGCACGATGTCGCTGTCTCATTTCTGCCACAGGATGGCAGCGGTCGGCAGGTCGTGCTTTTGCATGACGTCCTCGCTGTCCCACTGCCATCCTGTCACAGAGCATCATGCTCACTCAGTTTTTGCAAAATGGAAAAAATCTGTTTTGTGTCACTGATCGTGTGGCACTCCCATCGCTTCTGGCCATGTGGAAGCTGTGGAAGTGCAGTGGTGACACTTCCTTTCATAGTGCAGCAATGGGAAAAGCCTGGCTGCACTGTGGAAGGAGGATGTGGGGCCATTGTGTTCTCTTCTGCATGGACCGACCAGGTGCAGAGGGAAGCACTGCGGATGTGCTCCCTTCTGGACCCACGACTGCAGCAAGATGATGCAGAAGAGTGTCATCATGTGGAAATGGCCCTTGTCTCTGGTTTCCTTTGGGTGAACTTTTCTTCCTGTTTTACCTCTCTCTCTCTCTTTTCAACTCTCTTTTTCTGTCTTCTCTGTGTGTCTTTCTTGTTCCACTCCCTTCTCTTGTTTTGTCTCTCATGCTTGCATATCCACTCTTTTCTCCCTTTCTAATTTTCTGCACAGGCTGGTCTTCCTTTGATAGGCATGTCTTGGCATCATCAGGCAGCATGCATAGGCTCCCTCCTTCCCTTCTTCAGGTTCGTTGCTCTCCATCACGTTTGTTGTTGCTGCTGTTCCACCAGTCACAGAGGAAAAAAAAAAAAACCCAAACCCTCCAGTTAGAATAACAGAAAAAGCAAAAAGGGGGGAAATGCAGCCAAAGAAAATGCTAACATGCGTCATTGTTGCCTGGGAAATGCCCTCAAAATTTCACTAAATTGAAAAGTCATTTTACATCTAGCTTAAAGTTTTAACAATAAAAACAACAATAATAATTCAGCATAATTAACACATATTATGCTCCTGTCTTTGGATAGTTCCTAGGCTGTATGTAGTTTGTATTCAGCAAAGCTTCAGCTGCTCTAACCTCAACTCAGCTGGCCCTAGGGCATGTGTGCCAGTTACTTCAAACTCAAAGCAATTTTGCTCCTCCTGTTACTTTCACTTTCCATTCTCCTTTCTCTAGGTATATTAGGGAGCAAGCAGGAAAGGTGGTCAGCCCATCTCCTTTTCATCCATCTGGAGGCCATAGGAAGCTCAAGAAATGAGGACTGCTTGTATGTGCAGTGTCTGCAAGCAGGATTTCTCCCAATACGTTCAGTGCAAGGAATGCTTGCAGAATGTGTGCTTTGAAAAATTAAAATGGGGGAATAGAATCATAGAATCATAGAGTTGGAAGAGACCACAGAGGACATCCAGTCCAATTCCCTGCTATGCAGGAACACACACCAAAGCAGTCCCAACAGATGCCCATCTGGCTTCTGTTTATAATATAAACAGATTTTTTTTTAAAAAAAAAAAGGTGGGGGGAACCATGACGTGGGAAAGCAAGTTTGCCTGTTCTCAGTTAGCAATGAGGAAGTAGATGCTCATAAACTGAATGGGCAACTCTTTGTTGTTGTGTGCCTTCAAGTCATTTTCGACTTATGGCAACCCCAACCAAGGCAAACCTATCACAGGGTTTTTCTGGGTCTGAGAATGTGTGATGTGCCCAAGATCACCCAGTGGATTTCCATGGATGAGTGGGGAATCAAATTCTGGTCTCCAAAGTCAGTGCAATGCTAGAACCGCTACACCACTCTGGCTTTCTTCCCTAACATGTCAGCAGCAGCCATGGGGTAGCAACAACCAAGCTACTCTGTGAAATAACAACCCGTCCTCAGTTCTTTATAACTGCTTCAAGAATCACAGCTATCTGACAGGGGTATGCTGAAATCTGCAGGACAAGAATCTCAAAAATTATTTTTGCAGTACAGTTGGAAGGGGGAAAGAATCTTTTTTTCTTTTTTTTTTAAGAAAAGACATAAAGGATATTCCCCTCTGTAAACCCACAGTTCGTGTTCATATAGGCAACAGAAAAAATAAAATGAGAATATTGATTGTTCACAGCTCAGTCAGTCTTGTGGTTCTTGAAACTATTTCAGAGGACTGTATATGGAACCAACTTAATGATATATATGCTTTGGACTCTTTTCAGGGGAGTTTTTAATAAGAGAAAGAAGCATGAGCTCATTTATTTCCTAAATATTACCAAATCTAGGAGAAAAACAGACCACCTGCTCAGTTAAATAAAAATTCATACTGACTGAAGATCACCCAGCCATGTAGGTGTAATGAAAGAACTATGTTTGCAAAATGCCTAGAATATTTGGTGGCCTTTGCTGATATATTCTGCAAATGTTTTATAGAAAGGAAGGAAAGGTTTCTACAAATTTGAATATTAAACTGGGGAATATTAGGCTCCTGACTACAGATTGTTTTCATGTCTGACACAGTAGTCTGAGGCGACTGTAACTCTAAGATGTAGGTTTGATGAATATCCAGAATATACACAAATTGTGCTTTCACCCTATGCAAAACCCTCTTCTGCTCTTGCCAGATTATAACACAGGTAGCTGTGATCACATGCATCATGTTCACATCAGAAATGCTTTCTCTACTATTTCCTGTAGTCTTGGGTGACACAGAAGTGCCAGAGTGAAGGCCAATGAAGACACTATTCAAATGATCATGATAAGTGAAGGAAAAAAGCAAAGTCTTTTCTACAGTAGGTACACATTGCTTCCACTCAGCCTCAATGACTCTGTTCAGGTATTTTGAACAGGTTTAAGTGAAAACACAAGGAGCGGGGGCACTGTAGTCTCACTTTCCTCCAGTGTCCTCGACTGGAAAGTAAGAGTGCTTCAGTTGCCTCTTTGTTATGCCAAGCATTTAGCTACAGGTGTGTGTTTGTGCATAATGAGACCATTGACCTCTGAAACAAGAATTCTACCCTCCCTATGAAATTTTCCTTCAGTCTCCAAAATTTTTACATTGCAGAGAGTGAGACTTTGAAAATTCTTCACACCTAGAATTCTTATGTTTTCTGTGTCTGCATTCCCCTGATAATTTTTCCTGCACCCTTTCTTTGACTGCCTAAAGCGTATTTTAAAAAAGGATGAAGGGAAGGGGAGGGAGGGAAAAGGAATGTAGCAGCCCTTGAAAGGCAAGCTGGTTTTCATTTTAGGATGAGCTTTTCTGGATATAAACCCACTTTTTGGGATGCAGTACAGAGTGATAATAAATGCTCAGATATAAACATAACTCACACAGTTGTGAGAATGGGATGGAATACAGTAAGATCTGGAAAGATGCAAATCATGACCCTCACTCTAAATTTTCAAAGGCCTGCATAAGGCGATACGAATCAGATCTTTACAGTGGTCAGTTAGCGTTGATGTGTGAGAGCAATAAATCTGCTTACCAAAAGTCAGTACCCTTGCATTCTAGACCTACTCTGAGAAGATTCCTTTTGTTACATGTGCAGTAGCAAGAATTCTTGTATTAATATGTGTAGTGAGCCATTCAGATTGGGTTAATAAAAATCTTTGTTAGTTGTCTTTCCTGTAGCATAATAAATCTGTTTATTTCCTCTGCTGCAAGATCTAAGGTATTACCTTTGGTTATAGAAGGAAGTTCAAATTTCATACCTCCCACTCAGCCATAAATCTGATTTTTGATCCTTTCTCAGCTGAACCTACCTCAAAGGAGTCTGTTGAAGGATAAATGTGAGATCAAGTGGGCCCTATGAGCTGATTGGAGCAAAATGTAACATATACATGTCCTGAAATGGTGCTGGAGGGAAACGGTCTTGATTCTTTGTCACTTTCATCCCTTGTTTGGATTTAAATACGGTTACCATTCAATGAATGGAGGAAAAGTAATAATCTTTTGGTCAAAGGTCTACACGGTAGCAAGCTGTGTTATACAATATTTGCACCCAGCTATTTATAGATACATGTAAGCTGCTTTATATTTAGTACTTGTATTACAAAAGGCTAGGCAGAATCAGTCTGACCTTTTCAGTAAGGCATTGGCTGGACAGAGGATATGTTAAAAATCAATCATACAACAAGAATGAATAAATGGTGATGCTTTGATGGTTATACCAGCATCAGTATGGATGTAAAAGCAAAAGAAAAAAGATCAGAGAGTGCACAAAAGAAAGAATAAGAAGGAGTGCCTTCTCTTTTTTACTGCAAGTGTTCCAGCCTTTTTTTCATCTTTAGGCAATAGCAGCTGGTGTCTTCCATGTCAGTGGGATGGTGAATCTGGGCTGGGTTTTAGTCTGAACTGTAAAGAAGTTGTCCAAGATGCTGAACCTATTTGAGAAATAGGATTCAGCACTTTAAATCACTCATTTAAAGTTAACACACAGACTTGAATCAAATCCACCAATCCACTAACATGCAAGGCATCTAGCTCCTGCTGTATTTTACAATTCAGGATCAAACTCAACTGGTGAAACTTCCTGCCCACTCTTGTGCCATTTTTGTCCACTGAATCTTCATGCTGCAAAAAAAAAGTTCACCCAGTGATTTTTATCCTGACATGCAACAATTAAACACACAAAGAGGTCTACAGAATATGTGGCTCTGACCTTCCATTGAATGAATAAACTCATTTACAATGGCTTTCCTCGAACACTTGTAGTGAGAATCCAGATTATAAACAATATAGAATACTGAAAAGTGTCATGCAGAATAATGCTATTATGATTATTATTACCAGTACCATTGCTACAGATTAACACATCTTTCATTTTTTGTTGCTCACCATTTCTAAGATTATAAGTCTTCACTTTGTTTTGTCTTGCATTATTTTTTTTAATCTCTATGGGGCTGGAAAGCTTTGCCTTTTTCAGCAGAGAGCTCATATAGCAACCATGAGTCAGGTGAATCAATGATGTGCATGCATAAGGTAGAATCATAGCATTTTAAGGGACTATAAGGTCCCTACATTCCAACTCTCTATCATGTTGGAATACACAACTACATCACTTCCAGGACATGGCAATCCAAACTGTTTAAACACCTCCACAGAAGAATTGATAATTCCCTCCAGGGCTTTCTATTTCAGTATCAGATAGCTCTAACCACCAAGAATTTGTTTCCTAATGTTTAACTGAAGTCTTTTTTCTTGTGATTTGAATCCACTGGTTTGTGTTCTACTCTGTGGAGCATCAGAAAATAACCTTGCTCCTTCTTCTACATGACATCCTTTCAGATATTTAAATATAACTGTCACCTCTTCTCTTCTCTAAGCTAAAATACCCCGTTACCTAAACCATTCCTCATAGGGATCATTTTTCAGACCTTTTATCATCTTGGTTCTCCTCCTCTGCACACAGTCCAACTTGTCCACATCTTTCTTGAACTGTAGAGCCCAGACAGGACACAGTATTCCAGAAAAAGTTGAACCAAAGTAGCATATTCCTGTTGGGTATGGCTAGAATTTCAGTAGTTTTTTTTACTTCTACATCGCTCTGTTGACTAATGTTTAACTAGTCTAAGACCCTTAGATCTTCTTCACATGTACTACTGTAAAGCTAGGTGTCCCCCATTCTATCTTTGTGCATGTCATTTTTCCTGCCCAAATGTAATACTTCACCCTTTTCTCTGTTGAAATTCATTTTGTCAGTTTTGGTGCAGGCAATCCAGTCTCTTAAAATCATTTTGAATCTTGATCCTAGGCTTCTAATTTGGGGTCATCTGCAAATTTGAAGAGCAATCCTTCTATTTGAAGTCAGTTTTAAAGATACTGAACAATACTGAGCCAAGGTAGCTTCAGGTGTTTATTTCATGCTGCATGAAATTAGGAAAATCTCATTTATCCAGCCTCAGACACACACACACATTTTTAATGCTTTAGTACTATAAGACTGAACTTACCCACGGTAAAGTACCTTGAGGTCAGACCTAAGCAGAGAAGGGTTGGCCTCTGTTCTTGCCTTGGGCAAGACTTGATCTGTCCACTCTACAATGGATGTTGGATGTTGAGACAGAGGATCCAGCAGCCCCAGCAAAACCAGTGGCTACTTATTGCTGTCCCAATAGGTGGACTGTCCCACAAATCATCTTCTGCCAATGGGTCATAGTCAACACTATTGAGAAAGATCCTGGTGGAACAAGCAGGCAGCAAGGCAGTCAGCACTGGCTATGTGCTCGAGCAGATATCACACAAGTACATTGTATAGCTCCACTTGCGTGTTACATGATGGCAATACAACTGCTGCATTCCAGCCTTTGCTTGAATAGACGATGAGCCAGAACATGGGGTGAGCAAGTAGCAATGAACTTCAGAGGGAAGACTAATGTGTGTCACAGAGCCTACTTTGTTCCCACTGTTAACCTACCACCCTCAAGGGTGGTGGAAGATACTGTTCCACTGCCAGAGATAGCCAAGTTCAACTGCCACAGCCTGTCATGAGCCAGGCTGAGTGTGCTGCTGATTCAGACTTGGACTCCAATTTAGACTTAGACTCCCAGCCAGGGGAGGATCCCTTGGAGGGGCCTTCAGGAGTGGGGGCTCCCTCAGAGGCTAGGGAGGAGTCTGCCAGTGACCCCACAGCAGGTACTGGCATGGATCCCGAGCCAGTACCTGCAGCAGATGTTTGTGCTCCAGAGGCAGAGGCTAGTGCTCCTGACCCGACAGAGGCTGGTGTTTCTGACTCCAGCCCGGAGTTTGCAGCAGACCCTCCCCCACGTTCCTTCAGAGGCGGCTGGAGAAGGGGGAGGTTCGGAGGTCTCAGCAGCTGCGGGAGAAGTGTCTGATGAATCGGCCCTGAAGTCTTGAGAGCTGTGAGCTGGGCCAACGGACATTTGATCAGCCCCAGCTGGGCTAAAGACTGTGTATTTAAGACAGACGCTGTTGGAGTTGGGCACGGGGCAACAACCGTCTACCAACTGGGAATTTGCGTCCTGTGTCATGGGCTTTCTGTTCCAGGCTAAACCTTGTTATTTGAGTGTGCTGCCCCTGGGACTTGAATGTTTGTTTTGGTGATGTAACCTCTTGCTTTATTTATTACTAAAGCCATAAACTCAGCTCCTGCTTCTGCGTCTGCTTAACCGCTGCCTGACATCGACAGCTCCTTTCTAGGGAAGGGAGGAGGGTGCTTATCTTGGTTGTCAGCAAGAGCAACAAGGTGGTTATCTTGGTTGTCACCTAAACTGACAAGGTTGTTTGGACTATCCTGCCTACTTCACATGTTGAGTTGCCAAGTTCTGATGTTGGAATGGTTCATGCATATAAATTAGCTGAGGCTAGTGGTAGCTGGGGTGTTTCCAAGTCAGTCAGGTGTTGAATCCCCTCCACAATGTATTGAGAACTTCAAAAGACCTATCTAAGTTTCTGCACTTATTTGGAAGATAGGTTCAGGACCCTGGAATGCTCCTTAAAGGCTTGAAATAAAACCAAGAGAAGAGTCACTGCTTCACTAACATGGAAGCTACAACCTGCTGTTCTCTGAGGCACTGGGTGAAGCGGAGCCAGAACATCAGCAACCTTCTCACTCATGTTTGTCTCCTCCTGCTGTGGCTTAATTTGCCCCACAACAAAAGGAATGAGTTCTGAGATAACTAGCCTTCTTTTTACCTAAGCAGCTATGGATTCAACAGTTGAACTGCAGTTGTTCTTATCTGCTGTCAAATTAGCTTATACGTTGATCTTATGAATGAGAGATCTCTACACAGTCTTGTTACTAAAAGCCCTGCCTGGATCTTGCAAATTCAGGGCTGTGGCATGCTTTATCAGGTCTAGTCATCTGTAATGCATTCTTCCTCTTTTGATATGATTGCATTCTACCTTACCAAGTACTATTACCTGTTCAATTAGTCATTTTTTTTTTCATAATACACTCAGAAAATGATAGCCTCAGTTTAGGCATGTTTCGCTTTTAGTGACACTCAGGCTTGATTTGCTGGTGAATGTATTTATTTGGTCTATGATATCTGAAAGAGTCAGCTCCAGCACCACAATTCAAATGACTTGATTTCTTTCATATCAGCTTTCTTCATGGAAAGCAAGTTGGACCTAGTACCTTCCCCATCTTCTTTGACCTCCCCTCCAGGTTGTGGTAACCCTAGGACATGCGTAGCAATAAGTATACAAGGGTCTCTACTCACTAATGAGAAGATAATTACCTCTAACATAGACAAAACCTGATGAGTGTCATTATTGCAAACAGTTGGTCTCACTAATGATATTTCTGCCATTTGTAGGCATCACCAAAACTGGTTGTCACCAAAGCAAATGCAAGGAAAGTTATGATGGGTGTATTTACTTAAAGTCAAAGTAGTAGTTGTTAGTAAAGCTTTCCTTAGAACTTTTCCCTGTCTGCTTTGGAATCCACAGTTATTAAACATTTTGGAGGGTGAGAGAAAGGATTGCTATGACAACAAGTCATGAATAATTCATCCATAGGGGAAAGGGGACGTTCACTAATAAAAGAATTGCCAAAAGTTTCTCTTAAAAATTTGTGGGGGAAAGGGAGAAAAGCATATTCTGTTTTTACAGTAGCATATGTTAAATAGCTTTAAAAGATGTCTGTCATCAGAGATGATTTACTAGATGCCAGGTGGTTTGAAGAAAAATCTACATTTATTTTAGGGCTGGAATAGTGGGACCAGAAGCTCCAAAATCTGGACAGGAAACCTTGTTTTCACTCAGTGTGTAGGCTGATGTGAATTGCATTACTCTCACAAACTCTTTTCCGGCCAACATATTTATTTATCAATTTATTTATTTATTTGGTGTTTTCATAGTATACCTTATTCCAGTGGGACTCATGGCTTGCCCTAGAACCCCTGAAGTGTGGTACGAAAGCAGTGTGAGGACTGCATCCCTGGAGAGGCAGCAGCCTTGAGCAGAACTGCAAGGAAAAGAAGAATGGTATTTTCTTTATGCAAGAGTAAACAAGCTGTCTTATCCTTATGGCAGAAGCAAGACTTTTCAAATGTACCCGTGCTTGTTTTTCCAATATAATTTCTTAGAAATGCTTGTTCTCCCCACAGTGCTTGTTTAGCCTCACTTGCAAACACAAGGACCACACATTTACATCATTGGCACTAGCGGAAGTTGGAATATTGTTTGAGTTCAGAAATGGTGCTGTGCTGGAAATGGAAGAACTTCATTTATAAGATATATAAGACCCACCAAGTCTAGAGAAATCACACAAGTTTCACCAAAACTCAGTTAACATCTGTCATCATCCTTTTACAAGAAGGTAAAATAAGAACACAAGCTTCAGGTTCTTCACCCTAGAACAGGGCTGGGAATCATGTAACCCTCCAGGTGTTGCTGAACTACAGCTCCCAGCATGCTTCACCATTGGCTGTGCTGACTAGGACCATTTGGAGACATAGTTCAATAACATTGGAAGAGCCTTATGATTCCGTGCCCCCCTCCACACCTTCCTACAGCATAGGAAGCTATTTTTAAAAAGAAGAATGAATATAATGACAAACTGAAGCCATCCAAAACTTGGAAGTGTTTAGCTGATGCTCCAGGGGTCTGTCATCCTATCACTGCTCACTTGTGAATGAGAGTAGCATGCCCTCATATTAACTCATCTTAAAAGAAACTTCCCAGGCTCTCTCTTTTCATCTCCAAAGAGCTGTAGCACCAGCCCAGCCTCAGACCAAGTTATCCCATGCTTGCAAGAGGCTGACTAGCCCTATCCAGTTGGAATTGGAGTCCAGATTACTGTTTGTGGTGTAGTGATCCAACAGAAATTAATCTAAAGAGAAATGTTCCCATTTCACCAGCCACAGAATTTGGCATCAGATTTAAATGTAGGCTTTGTCTATCCTAATGGCTCATTCCACAACAATCAGACACAATTTGGGGACCATTCCATATTATAGTCTTAGGTCACTCAATTTATAGAGACAGTTTTGAGGCTCTGTAAGATGAGATAGAAAACATTATGCTTTTGCTCTGTGTCTCAGAATGCCCCAGCCAGCATGGCTGGAAGAAATTGGAAGTTATAGTCCAAATAAGTGATGTTTCCAAGCTCTGATGTCAAGGTTCATTGGTCCATTCCTACCTGATCTACAAACATTTAGGAATCAGAACTGAAGCATACCTGTGTGTGTTCTGTAAAAAATTGTACCATTTTGTGCATGCATGTTGGGTATCTGGAAGCACAAAAATACTCCTCAGGCATGGCAAAGATTCAAGATTAATTTAAAATGCCCTAAAATATACTTTTTTTCGTCTTCACATGTGAAGCAGGTCTCTTAGTAACTAATTGCTCTTTTTCTTACAGGAGAAGGATGTTGTGCAAATGCAGGCACTGGGCATGCATTCAAGCACTATCTTTGATCAAGGCTGTAATGTGGAGCTTCAAGAGGGGGAAAAGTAGTTCAGACTGCATCTTATGCAGTATGCTCCATTACTAGCATCTCTGATAGAAAATTCTGAGATTTCCTGCAATAGTGAAGTCTATAAGTAGAAGCTACCTTGGATCCCACACCAAGAGAAAGATGGATATAACTTAAATAAAGAGTGATGAGAAGGAGGAGGAAGATGACAATAACAACAACAAAAACAAATGATACTACAAGAAGAATAGATTTGCTAGAAAATCTAGAGCTAAGGAAAATAGTTATACCCATCAATAATAGTTTCTGAAACACCTGTTGCATAAAGTGTTTTCACTTGTTTTGTGTAAAGTGTAAGAAAAGAAGTTAAAAAAAACAGAGAGAAGGATGGATATCTAAACAGCACAAAATCCAAACTGAATGATATACAACAGCAAAGTTCTTGACCAGTTGTCTACAATGACAGAATTGTTCACTCTGAACAGCCTCCAGTCATGAAGAAGACTGCTAAAATACCTGGGAATCAGCCCTACTGAGAGGCAGCAACATCATTTTGAGAGAGGCTGCCAACGAAATTGAGGTATTGGGACTTGCTAGTGGTGGGGGAGGATGCCCTGTGGAAGGGGTGGCTGGGGGAAATTGGCAACTGGTTCTTACCCAGTTGCCTACCTCGATTTATAACATGTAACCTTAGATCTTTAAGGATTTCAATCATCTCCTTTATAGACTAGATGCCTCCTAAAATGACACCATTCAAATGTTCTGGACTACAAATACAGTTCTCATCACCGATAGTAATTTCAGATGCTGGGTAGGGATAGTGAGAGATAATGTGGAGGACATCATGTCAGGGAAGACTACTACAGACCAATCCAGGTGCCCAGTTTTCTCACAGGAGAGCTAAAAATGGAGAGGGAAGTATGATATACACTCAAATTCCACACCCCCATATCCCTATATGCATTACCAAGAGTTTCCATTCATGAAGATCAACTACCTACTTTATAGTAAAGATGAGTTGAAGCCCCATTTAGATCTTCTTCTTCAGCTGAGACAGCAAGGGATTACAGATATTCCTCTTGCCTTCACTACCCTTTTAGTTCATGTGGGAGCAATCTAGACACTTAAATTTGTGCCACTCATTTCTCAAAGGTGTGGCCTTTCAGGAGGATCCTTCAAGCCAAGGCAATATGGGAGGGGACCTACTTGGATAATCTGCTGTATTCTAACCCACTCCTTCTAACTGCCCTGAATACAAGGGAGTATGCATAAGTGCATACATTTTTTATTTTAAAACGATGTGCAGAATACATATACATATCCTAATGTGAAACAAGTTTAAATAGGTCTGATGCCATAAAAAGAAAATGAAATTTTAAAAAGACCAAGCTTGAAAGATTCATGCAACCAGTTTGTAAATACAGAACAAGTGGTGTAAAGAGTTTGTTCCAGGTTTTGTTCTAGATCAATAGTGTCCAACTTTTGGTCCTCCAGGTGTTTTGGACTTCAGTCCTAGAATTCCTGACTGTTAACCAACTAGCTAGGGTTTCTGGAAGCTGAAGTCCAAAACACCTGGAGGACCAAAGGCTGGACACCAGTGTTCTAGATTTTAAAGGAGTTGTCCAAAGTGCTGCACCTATCTTTTAGATCAGTGGTTCTCAACCTGTGGGTCCCCAGATGTTTCTAGACTTCAGCTCCCAGAAGCCCTGAGCATTGACCACAGTGGCTGGGGCTTCTGGGAGCTGAAGTTCACAAACATCTGGGGACCCACAGGTTGAGAACCACTGTTTTAGATGTATTCCTTTTTCCAGTCTATCAAGGCTCACTGCACCAGTACATGCAGGCTTGTAATCATCACTGGGAACATGAAACTGAGAGAGAGAGAGAGAGAGAGTGCCTAATGGAGAGCAACCAAAATTTGTTTGTGATTGAGCAAGAACCCAGATCCAGATCTTCAATTTTTATTTCCACGCCTCCACACTCTCTCTTATCTCACTTCTTCCTCATTGAGCACTCATTTTTATACAGATTTCTTCTCTAAATGTAGCTAATTAAACAGTTATGGTGGAGAAATTTTTTATAGAAAAAAGTTTACCTCATTTACAAGGTCCTCCTTTTCCTCCAGCCAATGCCTCTTTAGTTATTAATTTCTTACACACAGTA
Source organism: Iguana delicatissima (assembly GCA_948472985.1). Classification (NCBI taxonomy): domain Eukaryota; kingdom Metazoa; phylum Chordata; class Lepidosauria; order Squamata; family Iguanidae; genus Iguana; species Iguana delicatissima. Next base: position 23,071 of record CAOKZL010001707.1, on the reverse strand, counting down.
ACTTAATTCTCTGTTGAATATTAATAACCTTTTTTCCATATTTGCCTAGAATTAGCATATACTGTAGTCAAATATTTTGACTGTAAGCTAAATAGATTTAGTGCTCTTTACAGCAACTTTTAAACTGGTCCTTTATTCAGAGCATCTTGAAACTTAACCCTGTATCACCTCTCAATTTCTTTGCATTTGTCATCCACTTCTTCTTCTTTTTTTTTTTTTTGACACTAATTCCCAATTAGCTAAAAACAGAATAACACATATAATGGTCTCTTCTAGAAAATATTCAATGCACTTTGAGAAAGGACTGGGAAGGATGGGGGGGGCAAGGAAACTCAACGTTTCTCCTTCATAGGGTCACCAGAACTCTGAGTCAACTTCATGGCAAATTTTTCCCTTTAAAACGGGTAACAATCATGCAGTGCAAAATAATAAAATAGGCAGATAGATACTATGTGAGGATTTGCTTGAACTGCCTTACCATAGAGGAATTATCACATTCATTTCAAACTACCTCCTTTGATGGAAAGCAGCAATCTAAACAAAATCTTAAAGGTCCTAAAGCGATGAAACCCAGGTACTTCCTGGGCAGATTGAATTCTTGAAATCTAAATGAGAACATCTATTTCTATTAAACAGAGAAGTTGCTTAGTCTCTTAATCAACATTTCATAAGACCTTTGGCAATTATGGTACTACCAATCTGATTCTCATGAAAACCTAGAAGACTTTAATTGATCCCCTGGTACAAAATAACTCTATTATCCAACAGCTAGTACATGACTTTCCTTGCTCACGGGCTAGCAAACTGATCATCTCATATAATCACCAGAATTGTGGACCAGTCTTTTTGAATATTCTTTGCACAGAACCTGCACAGGTGATACTCCCTAGTACATGGGGGCAATTAACACAATCAATACCTAGTCAATTTTTAGTCTTGTTGTTGTAGCAGTGGCGTGCCCTCAAATCATTTATGACTTACAGCAACTCTAAGGTATACCCATCACAGGGTTTTCTGGGGCTGACAGTGTGTGACATGTCACCCAAGGTTACCCAATGGGTTTCCATGGCTCAGCAGGGAATCAAACCCTGGTCTACAGGTTCATAGTCCAGAGCTCAAACCACTACACCATGCTGGCTCTCTCCTCAGAATTGGGGTTGCCAAAATCTTCCAAAGACCTTATATCATGATAAGCAACTGCAGCAAAGTACAATTTTTACCTGCAACACCTACAGCATGCCTCAATGCTGTATTCTTGGCCAAGAAAGAATACACTGCAATGGTCTTTTTATAATTTTGACATATTTATGTATATTATATTATATTATATTATATTATATTATATTATATTATATTATATTATATTTATTATGGTATCTATATATGCATATATATATCTATAATGCGCGCACACACACACTATATATATGTGTGTGTGTGTGTGTTTGTGTGTGTGTGTAAAATTTGGGCTTATGATTTCAGCAGAGGTCACTAATTGCTTGGTAATCCTTAATGGAGGAGTCAGCTCTGCTTATTCTAGCATAGACCATTGTTCCAGGTTATATATGAATGTATGTATGTATTTATTCTGTATTGGTTGGTAAAGAAACGCAGATGTTGTTCCGATTTTTGGCTTATTGCTGAAGAAAAAAATGCAGCTCTACATATATTAATTATGCCAGTGCCACAGGCACCATTCCATTATGTTAATGCCTCTCTTTACTGCTGCACTTATGTATCTATTTGTTGAATATCAGTCATCATTCAGACACATAAAGCAGTGATGGTAATCATGTGGCCATCCACATTTTGTTGGACTGAAGCATCCATTATCCCTAGCCAGTATAACCACTGGTGATGAATACTGAGACTTGTAGTCCAACAACATCTAGAGGGATATATGAAGTCTACCTCTCAAACAGAGGAGCTCCACATGAGAAAGAAGGATGCTTCCCAATAATTTACAAATGAAAATAGTCAAGTTGAAATTCACTCCTACCTTTCTTGAAAATATTCTTCTTCTTCAAAACATAGGACATAGTCTTCAAATTTCTTTAAACATGGACAGGGGAAATTGCCACTTAGCTTGTTTCACCTCACAGGATGGCCAGAGATTTTCCGTTTTTGATTTGCCCTATCATGTTTTATACTCATTGAGACATAACAATATCTCCCTTTCCCTCTCTCTATAGCTTCTTGCAAATAGCATTTCCTAGCATGCCTTGAGCTAATTGAAAAAGTTAATCTTTAGACTACACTCTAAGAATCTCCCAGGCAGCACGGTCAATGGAGGATTCTAAGAAGCTGCCACTGTCCTATATTTTTAAGTCAGTACCAGCTTATAGCAAACTGTAGAGATTTCTTGGCAAGACTTGTTCAGAGGGATTTTTGTCATTGCCTTCCTCTAAAGTGGAAAGATGTGACTTGCCCAAGATCATCAAGTCTGTTTCCATGGCTGAGCAGGGATTGAAATCCTGGTTTCCCAGAATCCTTGGCCCTTTCCGCAACTCACCTTTTTGTGGAGCTGGGGTGCGGGGATCACGCAAGCAGCCTGTAGCGAGAGCTCTCGCATCCCAGTTCCTTCAGCTCCGCAGTTGCTGCCTGCTTGTGCGAGAGCCCCTCCTCTTCCTTCTGCAATGCAGCCGGGGAGTTTCCCAGGCTGCGCTAGGCCAAGAAGCACAAGCGCCATAGCTCTGGAGCTCCACACACATGGGAAGTGCACATGGGGCCCCGGAGCAATGCATGATCATGCACCATTTTCGGCTCACAGCTGAAAATGAAAAAGTGCACGATCAGCACCTGCCAGACCCTGGAGCATTGCGCAATTGTAAATGCGTTGTACGGACTGCTCCTTAAAGTCATATGATACTCGAGGGGCCCTTTTGCATGACAAATGCCGTGCAAAAAGGGCCCTAGTCCAACGCTCAAACTTCTACAACATATTGGTCTTTCATCCTAAGAAGATGTAATTCCAAAAAGAAGCTTTCCCATTCTCTGATCTTGGGTTCATGGCAATGATATTTTTCCACCCCTTTGACTGGGAAGAAAAATAAGAGCTCTGGTAGACTGTCTTCTCTTTGTTTGCTGATTGCAGTGCCCTGAAACACAACTTTAGTTCAACAAATGGAAGCTACCTCAGCTCTCTGGGTGATTTTATTTTAACTACAGCAGCAAGCTGAGTTCTTGTTATTTTAATCATTTTTATTGTAGCAACCAACTAAACCATTCTTTTTTTTGACCATTAAAAAAAGGCATAATAATAAAGGGGAAGCCAGACTAAATGGTGGATTAGCCTTTTCTTTAAAAACACATTCATCATGGCCACTCTTTTCCAGTTTTAAGCTGTATTGCTATGTCATGCTTAACAAAGCATGTTGTAAGCTAATAAAAGAATACAAAGGAGCAACTTGGGTTTGCAGTGCCTTAAAAAAAAGGCAGATATTTAAAAAGGGGGAAAATAGCTTCTTAATATCCTGCTTACATTGTGCTACATGTATCTTTCAACAGATGGGTACGGGAATGTGATTCAAGATGGGAAAAAGCAAAACCAGAGATGCCCTACTGTGATTTTAATTCAGTGTATAAATAAGGGGGTGGGGGCAAGAGCTAATGTAGAATCACCAAGGTAATGTAGTCAATGGTTAGCATTGTAAGAACTGATTAGAAGGTAAGCCTAGGGAGAGAAATGGAACTAATTTCTTAGAGAAGACTGTGAGTTGCATGCATAATATAGATATGGGTCCTGCACTATCCCAGAAAAATTGTAAGTGGAGTAAAAACAGCCTACCTTAGCACTGCAAGAACTCAGATATCCCTTAGTTTAATACTTGCACTTGAGGAAATAGTCTTTAGAGATAAGATGTTCAAGGTTTTTTCTAAGGGCAAGGATATTAGGATTAATTGGGCAACATCTTGCACAACGCAGTCATGGAGACAAAAACAGTTGAGGAAAAGAAGGTACCCAGCATCCACAGGGAGCTTGAAAAACCCAATAACTCAGCATCAGACCCAGAGGAAATCCCAGTCTACTCTGAGCACACCATATGGTGCTGATTTCCAAATGGGAGGTGCCAGGGACGCTAGAACTGTTTCTAAACCAGGGTCTTCAACATTGGTTGTTATGAATTTCAACTACTTGCAGGGTAGAGCAAATTATCTTCCCATCAATTCATCTTTAAATATGAAGATTCTTACAAGCCAAATGTATGCTTAGAAGTGGTCCTGACATGTTCAGTGGAGCTTACTCCCAAATAAGGGTGCACAGGATAGGCCATAGGCGGTGTTTATTATTCCTGAGATGGCAATAATCAACGCCTTTTTATTTTTTATAGCTTCATCATTTAGTACATCTCTATTAGATGCCTGAGAAGCCTCAATTACACATGAGCCTTGGTAGTTCATTTGTGCCAGATCATTTAAGGGGGATCGTTCCCCCTGTATCCAGTCTCGGGGAAATCAAGCTTCTCCTGCCATTCCAGGGGGCAGAAGAGGCTTAATTTTTCATTGGGCTCAAGGTTCTCCCCCCTAATCTAGGTGTTTCTTTCCAAACAGTCTCATCATAGTTATTTAAAAGTGAAGGAAATAAATTTTAAGAACTGATGGTATTCAGAAAAACCCTGCTTGATCAAACTATAGTGCTAACTGATCCAACATATTACCTCCTGAGTGGCTAACAAGCAGGAACTATGCATGGGTAGGGGTATGTGATTCATTCAGCCCTAATATCCCAATACATGAAACACTATTAACTGTAACATAACAATTGTGACTAGTAGCCACTGATGCACATCTTTCATGCATTAGTCTAAACTCCTTCAGAAAATATTTATACCCTCCAGCATTTCACAGATAAAAAACTGAAGACATTTAAAAAAAAAACCTTAAAAAAAGTGAGCTACACCTGAATGTGGTCAAAAAGATGGAGCTAGGCAACAGCAGGAAGAACACAGAAAACTAGCATTGTAAGTAGGGATGTGATTCAGCAATGGGCAATTTCAACAATTTTTTTCCCACTGTGAGAAAGTCTTCAGAAATACTCTGTAAAAAAAATTACATGTGGTTTTGTACTGAAATCAGTATTTTTCTGCACAGGAAACAGCATTTTCTGTGTGTAAAATAATATTTCAAAGCAGAAGTGTTAATTTATGTGTAGATAATTCTGTTTTTGTGCAAATATACTGTTTTCTATGCAAATCAAAAACGTACATGAATTTTATGCGGACTAAATCACCCATTAGAACATTTTCTGTGCAGAAAACAGAATTTCCTGTGTGGAATATAATATTTCAATCCATAAATATTATCTTCAACACAGAAACATGTGCAAATTTTGTGCAGAATGAAATGCACAAAATTTGGTGCAAAATGAAATGCAAAGATTCTTGTCAGTCTCAAATTCTTCTCATCAGAATTTCTCAACCATTTTTCACATTTTATTTAATATTCTTTCCATCCCTAATTGTAAATGGAGAAACCTTGAAACTCCTGTAATTAATTCAAGAAAGACTGAAAAACGCAAGAAAAAATTCAAATCAATGCATACAACACTTTGTGTATGTGTACTTGTGCACAAAATGATTAACAATAAGCATTATTTAATACATTATTGTAAACTCAAAATGCCTTCATCAGCCCTGCTCAAGGTTATAACTCACTTTCAGATCCATGGTCATTGTGTGAATGGTCTGTTCATGCTCAGTCCTCCTCCCCAATACATATTACAGATTAGCTCAAATCCCAGTTTCTCTGTTACACATCACACCTTGAACTAATTGTAGCTATAGCGTAATTTAATTCACAATATTATTGTTAAGGTAGCTCTGCTCTGTTCCCATGCAGCACCACATGTTGGGAGAGGCCAGGGACAACATGTCACAGCGAAGAATATCCTAATACAGAGTGTGGTGGTGGTGGTGGTGGAGGAGTTGGAGTAGCTATAAGTTCCAGCCTCTCTCTACTGTCCCTCTTTCATTGCATCTCTTCTATCTATCCTCTTGTCTCTATCACAGTGTGAGATTTTCTGGTCACTACAGGATCATGTAGAAATTTTCTCCCCTTTCCATATTTTTTTTTCCTCTACCCTACACTGTAGATTGGGGACTTTGAAAACTGGCACAGGCTGGTTCCATAAATAGACAGTCACTTGACAGGTAGTGGAAGAAAGAGAGAATTTCTGTGAAGACCTATGATACCTGTTTAGTGAAAGGGAGGGCTCTGGATCTGCCCCTTTAGATCATGGAACCCAGGCAGGGATGGGGAAGAAGAACATCCTTGCGGTTGGTCTGGTGGCTGGGAAAATCAAAGAGCGTTGAGGAGGGCTTTCTGCTTTTGACCTTCCATTACTGGACTGGTTAGGGAGCAACACAACTACTGAGTTCTCCTCAGGGTTCATATGCTCAATCCAGGAGAAACTGAGGAGAGGAGACCACCTGCCTCCTTTGCTCCAACAGTAGGTGCTCCCTGTTTGCACCTCTCAGGAATCTTAAAAGTTAAACAAGTTAATAGAGTGGATATATTTAGGATTGTATTGTTAATGTAAATGGAACATTTTTCTGCAGAGAAAAAGTTGTCTCAAAGACAGCACATTTTTCTCCCTATTGGACTTCTCCAAGATATACTTTCAACTGAAGGGAGCTAGGATAGGAAGATCAGTGAAATTGGAAGGAGGGAGGAGTAACCAGAGTATTATAGAGACAACTAACAACATAGGAAGGCAGAAGATGACTTGTGGCTGTCCCAGCAAACCAGAACAGCTTCAGGGTATGGACATTCAAGCTGGGAGCAATTAAGAGACTGGAGCTTCTGCTTTGTTATACATGGAATGTGCCCCAGCATTTTGTATATCAACTTTCACATTTCACAAGCAGATACTTAGCACACATACCCCTTAGTGCCATCCTTTCACTCAGAACTACAGATAAAATGGAATGCCCCTGCATGTTTAACAAAAATCAAGATGTCAACTCTCTCCAAGCTCATATAGTCTCCCACCCTGCTAGTTAGTGGTTAATGTCTTTACAGGAATTATCTTTGCTCAAGTAATGCCAAAATAGCAGTATTTCTATCTAATGAAAGTGTAGCTTCTGCAGCATGCTACCAGCTCAACTCCCTAGGTCCTCAGGAGGTTCCATAAGAGTTTTTCATTAGGAGTTTTGTGGAGAGGACAAGATTGGAGAAAATAAATAAATGGTGGATACCACAAAGAGAGTGATTAAAGAGCACCAAGTACACAACAGAGGATGGAACTGCAGGCACAATTATGTTCTGGCTTCAGCTTCATGATCCTTTATTCCCATCTCTTATAGTTCTTCAGATTTTTCAAAGATTTGTTGATGTCACTGCGATCACATCAACTTTGACTTATGGCAACCCTCCTGCTGAGAGACCTCCAAGTCACTCTATCCTCAACCACCCTGCTCAAGTCTTCCAAATTTAGAGATGTGTCTTCTTTGATTGAGTCTGTCCATCTGTAATGTGGTTGTCCTCTTTCTGTACTGTCTTCTACCTTACCAAGCATTATGGTCTTTTTTAGTTGGCCTTGTCTTCTCATGATATGGCCAAAGAATGAGAACTTCAGTTTAGTCATCTTGGCTTATAGGAAGAGTCCAGGCTTGATATGCTCTAGGATCAATTACGGCTTAGGGAGCTGGGTATGTTTAGTCTGTAGAAGAGAAGGTTAAGAGGGGACATGATAGCCACATTTAAATATTTGAAGAGATGTCATGTCTAGGATGGAGTAGGCTTGTTTTCCACTGCTCCAGAGACTAGGACAAGGAGCAATGTGACGGAGTCTCCTTCTTTGGAGGTTTTTAGGCAGAGGCTGGATGGCTATCTGTTGGGGATGCTTTGGTGTGTGTTCCTGCATAGCAGGGGGATGGACTGTATGGCCCCTGGGGTCTCTTCCAGCTCTATGATTCTATGATTTGTTTTTTTAGCAGTTCAGGGTATCCATAGAGCTCTTCCTCAGTAACACATTCTGAATGAGTTCATTTTCTTCCTATCTGCACTGTCCAGCTTTCACAAGCATACATTGAAATCGGAAATATGATGGCACGGACAATCCTAAGGACTGCCAGAGCAAACATGTCCTGTCAAATTAAGTCCTGTCAAAGCCTTTGTATGCAACTTGAGGATTTTATAGTCATGATCTGAACTCTGTGAACCATCTGAATGTTATACATATACAGGCTAGATCATGCACTGGGATGTTATGGCTCAATAAATCACAGTGTTTTGCAATGATCATATTTTCCAGATTAGGAAATTATCTAGTACTTCCTAGCAGAAGGGAAGCTGTGGGGATAGGGCAAGAAGGACTCACTAGGTGGGAGAAAGACAGAGCCTTAACTGCTAGTTAAAAAAAACCCAACCTCCTGCTCAACCACTTCGTTCTATTTATTGGTTTAGGGAAGAAGGGAGGCTTCTCCAGCTGGACTGGTACTCAATATGATTTGTTAATATAAAACCCTCTTAGGATACCTTAAACCTGAGAGGCAGGATGCCGAACTAAATTCATGATCTTTATTGCTTTGGAGTGGTTTCACAGAGCCTGCAAGGTGAAATGAGATATATAATTTGGCTCTGTCCATATTGGAGACAGTCTGGTAAAAATTAAGATGATGCACATTTGCAATAGCTCCCCAGGGCTGATCAGATAAATACTCCAGCCAGGTCTTCACTGATGGAAATGGCTTTGTGTGGTGTGAGCTTTGATTAGGAGGAATCTTAATGATGCAGATATTCACCAGGAAAATAATGCAAAGAAAGAACAGAGAAAATATTTCTGAGAGGTTTCTGTACAATCATTTTGACATGCACTTTTCATAATTAGCCATTGTCCTAAGCTACAGAGGCCAATCCTTGATGATTTTCTTCTTTTAAGGAAAAATAAAAATCTCATTTTTTTCTAGTCACTACTGCACCTTTTTGAGGAAATATTCGTAGGACCCCTTTTTCATGAAAATTGTGTGAATGATTTTTATTCCTATTGTGATCATCACCTGAAGACACTGTAAAAATATTTTTGAGCCCTGAGAACTTCCAACAGTGTCTTCAAGAAAGGATCCTATGTTTACGGTACCATATGTCCTTAAGAAGATAGTATTCATACAGATTGCAAGTTAATTTACTGAAGTGTGTTGTCATTCTTACACTGTGTTTTCATTGTGCTTTACAAAAAACATACTCACCAGTGAAAAATGCCTTCTTGCATAGATCAAATATTCTATCTAAAATGCTATGCTACTTTCACAACGATTCAAAAGTAGGGTAAAAATATAGGATCAACTGAAGCATGCCAATGGCAAATTAGCAGAAATTAATGGTCTGATACCATAATAGCTCTGTGCTCCGCCCTTTGGAACACACAGGTTCGATGTTACGTGAGTCTGCAAGAACTACCTGCAGCAGATGGTGCATAGCAGTGACTGAACACAATCCTGGCTGGATTGGTAGTGTAGCATCTGTATAGAAAAAGCACTGAGTGACTTGGACAGGGATAAGAAATGGTCAGGAAAATGAACGAGTATACAGTTATCTGTAATTTGTTACAAGGAGGTAACACAAAGTGATCAGCTGAAGAAAATGGTATAAACACTCATGAAAAGAAAGCTGCTTTAAGGCAGAAACAGCAGGAGAACTAAAAGAAGGAGGAAACATTTTGCTTGTGGTAACTTTTCGAACTTGAATGGCAGTTTAGTATCAGGGGTCTGTGCTGCGCATAATCTTACTTTGACTTTATTCTTTCTCTTTATTCTAGTTTGAAAAAGACCTTTGCATATATTTAAAAATATATTATTTAAAATTAAAATTATAACTGATGGGTGGAAGGGGGCTGTTCATAAATAGATTAGAATGTGGAAGGGAAAGTTTTAACCTTCCTTTCTCTACTGTAATTTTTTTTGGGGGGGGAAAGTCCTAAAGCTGATATTTTCTTTGGAAGGAAATTCTGTGTTTGCACCAATGGAAGATTTCTTCCCAATGTAAATATTAACTTCATAAGATGGGTTTTGGTCAGATTTCAGTAGAGGAGGAAAGGATTAAATTTCCTTTCCACGCCTGCTCTGACTCATTAATTGTCAGCCCACTTTGCAAGTGCACCTTCACTACAATTGACATTTAATACTCTGACTTGTTTGGCCCTTAGGGGTATCTTCTTGTTCCATAGCATCTTAACGACTAGTTCATTTATGATATACCATAAGTTTTAATGTACTGGAGTTAACTTATGTCATAATAAATGTGTTGAGCATTTGAAGAACCACAAGAAAGGCTTCCAAGTGTAGTTTTTTCCCATGGGGGGTGATGAATTTGGTTAAAGTACAGAAGCATGGTTATGGTATAGAAGCACGGACCTTGTGTTCCAACTTACAGTGAGTAGCCATTTTAGGCAAACTGGATTGTTAGTCCCAACTGAAGTAGATCTACTGAATCAGTAGAACTTACCAATGTCCCATTTAAGTGTTGACTTAGCACATTCCCATTAATTCAAGGGATTTTTAAGTCTTATCTTGTCAGGACTAATAATTGGATTTAGGCATAGGTTCTTCATATCAAAGAAAACAGAGAGGCTTATGACACTTGAATAATAAAGGTAAAGGTAACTCTTTATAGTGCTAAAGTACTCTTTGATATGTCCCAAAGATTCTCCTATCAATTTACTACTGACCTATGGCTTATAGTGGAGAAAGTACCTGAAAAACTCTGCAAAATTGTGCAAAATCAGGACACTTATTTATTACATGCATATCTGTTTCCTAGAATGTCTTGTTTCCCCTTTCATCTGCTTATTTAAAAAAAAATCCCAAAGCTTTCATTTTCATAGTCCTATTAATGTAACAACTGCAGAAGTATTGCATGGCTATAATCACAGGAGTATTTTTTAAACAAACAAACAAACAAACAGTACCACATTTACCTCATGGGGGCAGACAACTGCCTCATTCTACTTGTTTCTTCATCACTGACATAGACAACATTGCTTTCACAAGTCCCTTTTAAGTCCAAAAATAGGAGGTAAATGTCAACTCACAGCAACTTTTCCACCTCCCAAATTGATTGTCTGCACTAGCACTTCAGTGGAAGTTTATGGCTCACAGCTGTAAGTGTCATTTATGCCTTTGAAAATGTTCCCCCACTAAAAATGATGGGATTGCATCTGATCAAGCTCTTAACTGCAAAACTCCAACAGATATTTACTAGAGAAGCTTGAGGCCCATTGTGGCCTCCCACATATATATTTCCTATTGACAACTCCATAGCACATTCACTCAGTTTATGAGTAGAGGGATAATTTTTCTAACTGAAAACTCCACCTGGGAGCTGAAAGTCAAGCTGTGTTCCCTTCTGCCTCTCACATTATCACCACTAATAAAGAAACTGCAGGCAGGACTTTAGCTAGCAATTTTGCCAATGATGCATGAACCAGACAAGGATCCTGGCTTGCTATTCTACAGCTGTACCAGACAAGCAGAACAAAAACTTGTTTCACCATTAAAAGGAAGTGTGTGCAGAAGAAACACTAGGAGATCAGAAATATGAGGGAAACATTTTGCTTGTGGTCAGTTTCCAAATAGAACGCTGCTTGGGTATTTTGGGCAGGGAGTTAGAATGCTACTCAGCATCTGTCTTGATTTAGGTCATCCCATTCATTCTATTCTAGGATGAAAAAGATGTTGGCTGGTATTCAGTATTTCAGTTATGGATTTGTAACCTAAATTTATGAATCCATAGCTGTTCTCTATTCACTAATCTTACGTAGTCACAGCCCACTTTAACAGCCAGCAGCCCCCAGTCCACCTGAAGTGCCAGCTGCTGGATTGGGTGAAGGAGGCCCATTCAGCTGGTGATCAGGGCGATAGGAGGAGGATGTTTCCACCCCCATCTCACCAGTCAGCAAACCTGCAGCCATCAAAAACAAGGGTCCTGTCACAAGTCCTTTTGCTCACTGTTGGGAGTAGAAAAGTCAATCTCCTTGGGCCCCTATTACCAACTGAATGAACCTCCTTCACTCAGGCCATTTCCACACTAGACTGTTATAGCACTATGATTCCACTTTCAACATCGTATGGAATCCTGGGGTTTGCAATTTGCCAATGGGCCCCTCCTGAAACTGCAAACCTCAGGATTCCATATGATGTTGAAAGTGGAATCATAGCGCTATAACAGTCTAGTGCGGAAATGGCTTCAGTCTGGTGGCTGGCTCTTGTGGTGGAGAGGAGGTTGGGAGCTGAAACAGGAGACTTTATTTAGTTGCCTATCCTTAATTAAGTAGTTAAGCTAGGATTCTAGAGATTTTCTTTACGTAAGGTTTTCTTTTCTTTTTTACAAATTTATTCAGTTGCAATTTGTAAGCCTATTAACATAAGCACCTACTTATCTATCAGTTTCCCATCACTGGACTGTCAGATTCTCTTATAAGCTTTCAACTTATGTATACATGCATAAGTAAATGCACATAACAAAAATATGTATCTTTTAAAATTTTACACAGACCCACCTTAAACAAGGCCAGAAAATGCTTTAAATGTATGTTGGTGTTGTGTACCTTCAAGTAATTTCCAACTTATATCAACCCTAAGGCAAACTTATCATGGAATTTTCTGGGTCTGAGAGTGTGTGATGTACCCACAGTCACTCAGTGGGTTTCCAAGGCTGAGAGGGGAATCAAACCCTGGTCTCTAGGATTGTAGTCCAATGTTCGAACCACTACATCATGCAGGCTCTATCTTAAATGTATACATTGAGAAAAATGCATTAAGAATGGACACATTAGGGAAAGTGTATGCTAACACGTACAGACATTTTCATGAAGGAAGTAACATTTTACAACATGATACATAAGTTGGATGGCATGAAGACAACAGTGAGATTGTGAGAAGTTCAAAATAAAATAAAATAAAATAAAATAAAATAAAATTGACTGGTTTTCACATCCTAGACCCATTCTATACTTTCTATACCATTCTATACTTTCACCTTCTCCTCTCACTCCCATTTGGTATCTGTATCTTAGATTGCTTAGTATGCAATGCCTACCGACCTCAACCTGCATGGCCAATAGTTAGATAGGAGTTATAGTCCCAACATCTAGAAGACAGTATGGTGGGGAAGGCTTACTTGGAAATTCAATCCAAGAGCTTCATTAGACTAGTACCTTTAAATCACAGGTAACTCAGCAATGAGACAGGGAGAAGAATAATTTACATTTTTTGGCCAAGCATAATTCTCATTAGTTTTTCATGTCTGTTGTAATATACGTTTTAAAACACATCATATGATGTATAGTGAAATTTTTCTTACTGTTTGGTAGGTGAGGTAAGGGCTCACATGTCCCTGGAAATGCATTTGTCCAGTGCACACATCACACTTCTTTTGCTTATACATAAAATGTAACCTGTAAAGTGTCCATTGTTTTGCTATGTATGATTGCAATATAGAAAGAATGAATTCTTCTATTGAACCCCATGTGAAAAAAAGACTTGCCAGTACAACAGGAGCCAGATAGCTGAAGAAATAGGAATATAAAATGGTTACCTTTTGTTCCTAGCATTGGATTAAAGGACATAGAACCACATGCTAAACTACTCATTCCTCAGAACTTTCTGAACTACCTGTGATTGTTCTTTTTCCACTGCCCACAAAATTAAGCATATTCTTCTTCTGCCATCCTCTTACTCTGTTAGAATGGACTCTGTCATGTTCATAATCTAGTATTTCACTTTCACAACTATGCTATGTTCATTTTAATTGTTGTTAAAATTAATTGTTAGCTACTCTGGTGTGTAAGCACTACAAGAGCAAGATAGGTGTTTTACTGTAAATAACTACATATTCACGAACACATACTCAAGTAGGACACTTATGTGTGAGAAAACTGAAGTCAAGCAATTGGTCATTGGTCATGAGCTTCTGGCCATCTACATAAAACAGAAAGAGTCTCAATGGGGTAACCCAGTTAAGCACTTAACAATAAGTACTTTATACTAGAATTGAGGCTCATCTGTAAGGAAACAGCTGTGAATGCACCAGGCCAAAGAGCTGCATACCTCCAGATTGTCCCACAGATCCCTCATTGTGAGGCATAATGCAACAAGAAGTCCCCCTCCAGAATTTGGGCTGAGGAATCCACCCTATTGAAACTATAATTCATATTGGCTGTTTTTCTCTATTTTGTCTTTTCTAAGATTAGTCTCCATCCTGACCAAGTTGTTTTCCTTTTGCCTGTTTCACCTCTTTTGCTCCAAAATACTATAAACACCCCCAAGCTTCAATGTCCAATCTTATCTTTCTTGGGCCATTTTCCGCACTAGACTGTTATAGTGCTATTATTCCACTTTCAACATCTTATGGAATCCTGGGGTTTGCAGTTTAGGGAGGGGCATTTGAGCCTCCCTCCCCCAACTGCAAACCCAAGGATTCCATAGGATGTTGAAAGTGGAATAATAGCACTATAACAGACTAGCACTATAACAGACTAGTGCAGAAATGGCCTTGGTATTCCAATTTCTTTACTGAAATCAGTTTTCCCACAGAACTTGGAGCATTGCTATAACATTTCATTGATTTTTTTTTTTAGTCTCAAATACCCATGATTTGGTAGCCCAAAATTTTGCTTATGCTTAAGTACAAGTAGAGCTGATAGAATTGCTAGAGTGAAAAGAGGAGAGAGATCCAGTGCAGATAGTGGTTGGCTTGAAGAAGGAATTTCAGCAAATGTTGCTTGCTACCTAGTTTCATGAGAAGCAACACCACCTGAAATTGACTCTTCAACACAACTATTAATGATACAGGAGCCCTCTCCAGTTTTTAATTTGGCAATCCTACTTGCCTATCTTTCTTTTCCCACAATAGCTCTAGGAGTTTCAGTGAAGCCTAGCACCATCTTCAGGATCTGTTGGGTATCTTTCACATTTTGCTCAGTAGTCTGCAGGTTTTCTTTCCTACCAAATGTGTACCTTTTGCCTCCTTTGCTCACCTTTCCATGTCTGTGTGGTTTTAAGAAATTTTTGATTATTGTTGGAATCAGCATTTGATCAGAAGCCCAGCCACCTAAGTTCAGCCTCTCCCTGGTGAACCACTGGAAAGGAATGTGGTTGGACTTACCTTTTGGTTTCTTTCCCAGCTACCAACCTTCTGCTTCATTTCATGGACTTCTCATGTTTGTTAAGCACTTTAGTGGTAGTTTGATAAGAAACAAATAGCTCAACCATAATAAAGATCTGGAATACAAAAGTGGGGAGGCCAGAAATTGCCATGTACCCAAACTTCCCCCATTCTGTGTTGGTGTATGGAATGTGTTTGCCTCCCCATGTTTCCAACCCCTTTAGTAAAAGCAGCTCAACACAAGGACTAGCCACAGGGTACTTCCTATGACTTGAGACACAGATATTTCTTTGCACATATAATTCTCTCTCCCCTGTCCTGTCCCTCCCAGAGGCCTTTGAACATATTCCTGACCTTAGTAGAACCTCAGGAGCCTTGTTGTTGCCGCTGTTGTTACTAATATTACTATTATTAAAATATTTATTGTTGTTGCGGTATGGGAACTGTTACTCCGAGGGAGAAACCCTATGCTGGGGTCTATAATTTTTGATATCAAAATATGATTCAACGTGCCTGAGAGGTCACCCAGTTGGGCCCGTAGGCAGCAATGGTCAAAGATTGAAAACCAGGTCAGGTCAGTAAAATCCCCAGTCATGTAGCCCCAGGAGACCTCAAGATGTGTAAACCCACAATAAACAAAGGGTCCTCAGCCGCAAGATGCTGATTTGAGAGGAATAGCGTGTCTTCTCCAAGTTGAGCAAATGTTCCATCAGGCGAGGACCATTTACATAAAATCACATCACAAACTAACACAGCCGAAGATCTGGAGACTTTGGCAAAACCTTGCAATCCCATCACACAAAGGAAATTGCCATGGTGGAGCTTTGTTATCACTCCAACACCCATTGTTCTCCCTGGGAAAGGGTTAGTCCTCCAGGTACTTTTTTCCCTACAAATAGTCTTAGTTTTTGAATGGTTCTTTGGATCACTCCCAGTCATCCCAGCAGACCAATTCTCCATCCGTTGAGTGATCCCCTCATCCCTCTCTATGCTGAGCCCCACTTCTTTGCTGCCTTCTCGGACCCAGGACTTCAGGACAAGGTGCAATATTACCCCAACAACACCCCTTCTATACTCTCTCTGTCCAATTTCCTCTCTTTTGCTTCTCAAAAGCTCTTGGGTGAGTGTGTGCATGACTGCATTGGTGTGTGAGACTTACATTCAATAAAATCATTTATTGGACATAGATTCATAGATTCATAGAAATGTAGAGTTGGAAGAGACCACAAGGGCCATCCAGTCCAACCCCCTGCCATGCAGGAAAACCCTCAAAGCACTCCCGACAAGTGGCCATCCAGCCTCCGCTTAAAAACCTCCAAAGAAGGAGACTCCACCACACTCTGTGGCAGCACATTCCACTGTCGGACAGCCCTGACTGTCAGGAAATTCCTCCTGAGGTTCAGGCGGAATCTCCCCTCCTGCAGCTTGCATCCATTGCTCCTTGTCCTGGTCTCAAGAGCAGGAGAAAAGTCCACTCCCTCCTCGACATGACACCCCTTCAAATATTTAAATATGGCTATCATGTCCCCTCTCAACCTTCTCTTCTGCAGACTAAACATACCCAGCTCTCTAAGTCTGTCCTCATAGGGCATGGCTTCCAGGCCCCTCACCATTTTGGTTGCCCTCCTCTGGACCTGCTCCAGCTTATCCATATCCTTCTTGAATCGGGGTGCCCAGAACAGGACACAGTATTCAAGATGAGGTCTAACCAATGCAGAATAAAGTGGTACCAATACCTCCCTCGATCTAGACACCATACTCCTATTGATGCAACCAAGAATTGCGTTGGCCTTCTTGGCTACCGCATCACACTGCTGACTCATGTTCAGCTTGTGGTCTATGAAGACTCCTAAATCCCTTTCACACGTACTGTTAGCCAGCCACGTGTCCCCTATCCTATATTTCTGCATACCATTTTTTCTGCCTAAGTGTAGGACCTTACATTTCTCTCTGTTGAAATTCATTTTGTTAGCCTTGGCCCAGCTCTCAATCTGTCCAGGTCCTTTTGAATTTTGATCCTGTCATCAGGCGTATTAGCAACCCCTCCCAATTTGGTGTCATCTGCAAATTTGATCAGCGTGCCCTCTATTCCTTCATCCAAGTCATTAATGAAGATATTGAACAGCACCGGGCCCAGGACAGAACCCTGTGGCACCCCGCTAGTCACTTCTCTCCAGGATGAGAATCTGCCATTGGAGACCACCCTTTGGGTACGGTCAGTCAACCAGTTACAAATCCACCTGACAGTAGCCCTGTCCAGTCCACATCTTACTAGCTTCTTTGCAAGAATGTCATGGGGAACTTTGTCAAAGGCCTTACTGAAATCAAGATATACTATGTCCACAGCATTCCCTTCATCTATCAAGCAAGTAACTCTATCATAAAAAGAGATAAGATTAGTCTGGCATGACCTATTTTTGAGAAATCCATGTTGACTTTTCATAATTACGGCATTGTTTTCTAAGTAATTAGAAACTGACTGTTTGATGATCTGCTCCAGGATCTTTCCAGGTACTGATGTCAGGTTGACTGGGCGATAATTATTTGGGTCCTCTTTTTTCCCTTCTTGAAGATGGGGACAACATTTGCCCTCCTCCAGTCTGCCGGAACTTCTCCGGTCCGCCAAGAGTTTTCAAAGATTATAGCAAGAGGTTCCTCAATGACCTCTGCTAGTTCTTTTAAAATCCTAGGATGCAATTCATCTGGCCCTGGAGACTTGAATTCATCCAGTGTGGCCGGGTATTCTTGTACTACCTCTCTATCTATTCTGTGCTGCATTTCCCCCACTTCCTCACCTGCTCCCCAACCACCAGGTTGAGTGTTTTTATCCTTTTGGGAAGAAGGTGTTGAGGAGTTCTGCCTTTTTTCTTCCTCCTCTTATTAATTCACCATCTTCCTTGTGCAGTGACCCTATCGTCTCCTTCTTTTTCCTTTTGCTGCGGACGTATTTAAAAAAGCCCTTTTTATTGTTTTTAATGTCTCTGGCCAGCCTAAGTTTGTTCTGTGCTTTAGCCTTTCTGACCTTCTCCCTACATCTCCTGGCTACTTGCTTATAATCTTCTTTGGTGATTTCCCCCTTCTTCCATTTCCTGTACATGTTTTTCTTAATACTTAGCTCAGCTGAGAGCTCTTTAGTCAACCATTCCGGTTTGTTCAGATGCCTTCCATTTTTCCTCCTTAATGGCACAGTTTTAGCCTGTGCCTTCAGTACCTCCCTTTTAAAGAACTCCCATGCATCCTGAACTCCTTTCTCATTGACTATTCTTGACCACGGGATTTCAGCCAGCAGCTCCTTCAGTTTACAGAAGTCTGCTTTTTTAAAATCTAAGACGAATGCCTGGCTACACTTGCCTTCTCTTCCCCACTGAATGCCAAATTCTAATAGGGCATGGTCACTCTCTCCTAAAGATCCAACCAGTTCTACGTCATTAACAAGGTCTTCCCTGTTGGTCAGGATCAGATCCAGAATATTTGATCCCCTTGTGGCCTCTTCCACCTTCTGGACCATGAAATTGTCTGCAAGACAAGCAAGAACTTGCTGGACCTTGCCGCCTTTGCAGAGTTTGACTGCCAACATATATCCGGGTAGTTGAAATCTCCCATTATTACTGTATCTCTCCTTTTTGAATGTGCAGTCATTTGGTCTATGAAAGCGCCATCGAGGTCCTCAGTCTGGTTTGGAGGTCTGTAGTAAACCCCCACTATAATATCCCTATTGTTTCTCGCTCCCTTAATTCTTACCCAGATGCTCTTGACCTGGCTTCCAGTGTTCAAGTCATGGATCTCTTCACAGGTGAAAACATCCTTGACATATAAGGCTTCTCCTCCTCCTTTCTTATTTGGTCTATTTCTACAAAATAGGCTATACCCCTCTATTCCTATATTCCAATCGTGAGACTCATCCCACCAGGTCTCAGTGATGCCTATCAAATCATATTTATTTTGCTGTACTAGGAGTTCAAATTCATCTTGTTTGTTTCCCATACTCCGTGCATTAGTGTAGAGACACTTAAGTCCCCGTGCCCTTCCTGCAAGTCCCATAGCAATGTTTGTTCGGTTTTTGGCTTGGCCTAACCCTGTAAAAATTAGGTAAAAATACCCCGCTAGGTTACCCTGCCTCTCGCATTGCTATTGCTTGTGCTCTGGCTAGTTTCCATTCCCCATCACATGGAGCACATTGAGGTGTCCCCCAGGGGACCCCAGAAATCAGGGTAACAGAACCCTAAGGTGAACCTATCATGAGGTTCTCGGGGACTGAGTGTGTGTAATGCACCCAAGATCACCAAGTGGGTTTCCATGGCTGAGTAGGGAAGAAAACCCTAGTCCCCAGGGTCAGAGTCCAATGCTCAAGCCACTACACCACACTGGGTCTCTAAAATATTTATACCTCTCCCTATGTCAAATATCTCAGGGTGGATTACAAATAGCATTAAAACAAGTTAAACAGTTTAAAACAACAAACTAAAATTCAATAAGCTAAGAACATATTAAACAACAATAGTAAGTTCAAAGCAGATTTAAAAGTTTTTAAAACTATGTACAACCATATTTGGAATGAATTATGGAGGACCAGAAGCTTTGATGAACAGCCAAGTTTGAACTTGGTGCCTAAATGACATGAGTGTTGGCACTAGTTGAGCCTCCAGAGAAAGAGTGTTCTGCATTTGGTGTGCCATGGCTGAGAAGGCCCCCTCCCACGTCCCAATAGAGTATATTGATGTCACTGTAAGACAGGAAGGAGGGCCTCCCCAGCAGACCTCAATCCTCAGGCAGGCACACATGGTGAGAGGCACCCTCTCAAGTATCAAGGTCCCAAACCATTCAGGGCTTTAAGTGTCACCAAAAGCACTCTGAATTCAGGTGAGAAACATACTGGCAGCCAGTGCAATTCTTTTAAGACTGGCATAATATGCTATCTATATGGTACTCCAATCATCAATCGAGCTCTGCATTTTGCACAAGCTGCAGCAACTTCCAAGTCTTCTCCAAGGATAACCCACTGCAGAGTGCATTACAGCAATCTGATTGGAAATTTACCAGTACATGGACTACTTGGGCTACATTATCTCTGTCTACGAAAGGCTGTAGCTGGCTCACTAGTCAAAGCTAATGCCGTGCATTCTGAGCCACAGAGTCCACTTGGGCTGCCAGTGATAGGGATAGATCTAAGAGTATTCTAAAGCTATAAATCTGCCCTCCAAGACAGGCAGTTTATCCAGTTCCTGGACCTGAGAATCACCAATCCATAGAGCCTCCATCTTATCAGGATTCAGCTTCATTTTACTGGCCCTCATCCATCCTGTTACAGCATCTAGGCACTAGTCCAGTAGCTGCACAGCCTTAGCTGACCCCAGTGGCAAGGAGAAATAGAGTTGAATGTCATCAGCGTACTAATGGCACCCCTCTCCAGACTTCATTATGACTTCACCCATTGGCTTCTTACAGATATTGAACACCATAAGGAATAAGACAGAACTCTGTAGCACACCACAGCTTAATATCCATGGGGCTGAATGGGAATCACCCAGTGCTACTCTTTGAAACCAGACCTCTAGATAGGAATGTAACCACTGCAGAACAGTGCCTCCTACCCCCATCCCAGAGAGCTGATCCATCAATAGTATCAAAAACCACTGGAAGATCTAGGAAGATCAACAAGGTAGCACTCCAATTCTCTTTCCTCTGGAGTAGGTCACCAATCAGAGCAACAAAGACTGTTTCAGTGCCATACCCTGTTCTAAAACCATATAACACGGACTTCTATTATGTCAAACTGATTTTCAGCCTCTTATGTTACTATATATGGATCTGTCTGTTGCAAATAAGTTAGTTTCCTATTAGAATTCATATATAACATTATTTGTAACAATGGCTCTTTTCAATTTTCTAATTCCCCAGTAATTGGTCATTTGTATATTTTGTTACAAGTCTCATCTTTACCCACTGCAAGACACAAAGCTGGTGTGAATCTGCTAAGATGTGCTAAATGCCAAGATTACAATATCCCTTATATGTGCATTTCTCTAATCATGCATAAATTTGGCCATGGATCTTATTAAATAAATACAGTTGTATACAAACATGGAAGCTTTAGGAAAAGTTCTCGAATCTGCAGGGAAGGAAAAATCATCATGTTTATTCTTAAGTCCTCTGTCCATGGCTTTGCAAGGTGACAGACTGGGTGAAAGCATCCATCTCCACTCTGTGTTCAGTAAGCAGAAAATGAAACAGAGGAGCCCCAGTGACACTGAATGATTTCTAACCACTTTTTTGGGGGGAGGGGCTAAAAAGTGAGGATCAGCCACTTAAGACTCCTCAAGACACATCAAGTAAGCTTTAATACCACCACAAGTATTGACATAAAATATGAACCTGCAGTAGACAAAGCCAGAGAGAAAAGTTTCTGGTGCATTTGTTGCACAAATAACTTGATTTTCAAGACTAAGTTCCTTCTCTATTTTTGTGAGAATGAACAGCAGACATACACTAGGGATGGAAATTCCTTTTCCTGAACAAACAAACAAACAAACAAACAAAAAATGAACTTTAAGCAGATTTTTCCCCCCTCTGCAAAAGGACCAGCACTTGTTCTACTTTGGTTCTTTCCTTGATACAAAAACCATTGTACTTCAGGGATAAATCCAGTGCTTTAAAAAACACACACACACACACAAACCCTTTTGCTAAATATTCACCAAAAAACAAAAACAAACAAACCTCCCCAAACATTTAAAAAATTCTAAAATTTTTTGGAACCTCTTGCAATCTTGCCCAGGAGATGGGGGGGGGGACTTTTGAAATGTTTCCTTCTCACATGCAAAAAAGAAAAAATAAAGTTGTGTGTCCTGGTACACATCCTGGTACACTCAGTTTCCACTGATTAAGTCTGTATAAGTGATAAATGTGGGGTTCATCATCTGACTCTCTGCGAACCTTTACCTACATTCTCCATATTCCCATGAGGAGGAAACCAGAACAGGATTTGGCAAGAATGCTGTTGAGTATGTATTTTTATGTAAATATTTCAGTTGGTACCTTGAGAAATCAAATGTGAAGCTAAATGTGATCTGCAGCTGGAAATCCATACATTTCTGAGTGTCACAGACTATTCACACAACACACTAAAAACGTGTAGAAACATGTGCATGGAAAAATGCATGTAGCCACATTACAAAGACACACGCAGACAAAGAATGCCTACATTTGAAAAATGTGCACAAAGGTATCTATAAATTTCTACAAAGAAAAAGAATGCCACAGTCTGACACAAAAGTAGAACAGGACAAGCCTAGCAATGGAAAAATGAGAATATATATATATATATATATATATATATATATATTTTAAAAACTTAATACAATCAATTATATACAATTATCGAATTCTGGCATCTTGATACTTGATACTTCATCATTCTATCTGGATAGGCACCAAAACTTTGGTGATACACTCAGAATGAAAATCATGACCTCTTTGGGGACTTCATTAAGAGAAAAACAACCCATATCTTTAAATACGAACATGTGTTCAGCATGTCTTCAAAAATGAATTTTGTGATCCCTTTATGGTGTTGAGCAATTCCTACACAACCTTCAGTGAGGCATTCACAGAGTAATATACACATGGGGTGGGGAAGGTTAAAAACAACCAATCCCATCATATAAATCTCCTACTCTCCTTCCAGTGGAATTCCTAGTCCCAGATTAGCTTTCTAACCAAATGACTTTCAGATGAACTGATGATATATAATTCTGAGCTTGTGACTTCAGAACTGACATCATCTACTTCATATTTTGGATATGTGGCCTAGCCCAAATTCTCTTTCTGCTGGTATACAGGATACTGCTGGTGTATAATTTCAGGACAGCTTATCCCATGCTTTTGTTACCAGAAAACCCACAATGCACAAACAAAGCTGATGGTTCTCACTAAGGCTACTTTTTTTCAGTTCACTCTGAAGTGTAACTTC